>VXBC01007359.1:435848-498499 GCA_013399945.1 Ploceus nigricollis
TTACAGTTGTGTTGATTCTTCTTGAGGTTTTTAGATATGTATAAAAGATGGAATACAAGCCCTTTACAGATGATATTCAGCCTATACTTTGGTAGTGAAATCAGTATAAGTTTTATCAGAGTAAATGCTGGGTTAAAGACTTGAAGCTTTATTCCATTACTTGCCATTTGCCCTCCCACTAGCATAATTTGCTGAGACTTAACAAATGATGTTCTCTCAATAGCTCATAGCAGTCATTCTCAAGCCTTGGATTTAAATAAATCTTTCTTAATAAAACTTTTGTGTTTTTTTCTTAATCAGATGAGAATTGGAAATGATCACTTAGATTTTTAATTTATTTTAATTCTATTTAATTAAATTCCTCAAAATGGGAAACCATATTTAATGTAGTGATTGGAAATGATTTTGTAAACATTTGCTTTCATTATATGTTAACTCCAGACTAGTTCCAAGTGCCAGCATGCCTCTAGTACTTGGAATCAAAACCACTCTGGATATCCAACTTTCCTGGGGTGTTTACATGTGTCCCATTCAATGCAGAGACAGATAAATATCCCTTTATAACAGAAAAGCCTCATCCACATGGAAATAAGCAATTCAGCTAACACATTTTATGTTAGTAATATTTGCTTTCTACTTCTTGGCCATTCATCCTGTGATTTCAGTTGAACTCTTACACAAACAGTTTTCTCTCTGGCTATTAAGTGGGATTGCAGTCGTCAACTTTCAATCAAAGTTGATCACAGTTATTATTAAATTGCTAACTAACACTGTGACCTTGATTTCGTACAGCCCTCAGTTTCATTTCGCAAGGTTTCCTCTCTTCTCACCTTCAGAGAGCTCCAGAGGATCCATCCTCCCTACGTGAAACATAAATGCTGCCGTTAAAATCCGCAGCCCTGTGCACTTCCCCCTGTTTAAGACTCCTGACAGGAGAATCCAGCTCACCAGGCTATTGGTCTGTCCTTAACCCTTAGGAGGACACCAAACAGAGATCTGTCCCAAGCCAGATCTCCACTTGTGATTGTGGAGTCCCCAAACTGAGATGTTGCATCTCAACCCCCAAATACAGCCCCCCATATTTTGTACTTGGCTATTTGGATGAAGGAGCAAGAATATTGAACTGTCTTTTTAGCCTGTAATCTCTCACCAAGAGAACTGTAATTTTGTGTCTGTTTGCTCTATTTTGGAAGTGAAAAGGCTTCATAGAAGGTGATCAAGTTGGCTCGTGATTCATCTTGCAGGTATTGCTATAAATATTGGCTTCCCAATATGAAAAATACTGGATCAGCTATCAATACCTTTATTTTTGTCATTTTCAGCAGTACTCCCTCATTTATCCTGTTAAAACCAGTGGGAGCACTGATGGAAAATGAATTACTTAAACTGTTAGAATCTAAATACACAAGAAAATTTTTTTACACTAACAAGAAAATTATTATTATTTGCTCAATCCCTTTTCTGTAGAAACATCTAAGAAACGATAAGGATTTTCCTTTCTTTATACAGAAACCATCAGCTATCTTTTTGAAGAATATAACCCATGTAACTTGTGAAATTTAGTGAATGCACTTGCTAAAAATTAATTTTCTCAGAGTAAGAGGCCTACTGAACTATCTTTACATATCATCTTAGTGTAACAGTTTTAAAGGAATTATTGTGGTGTGTGAAGGAAATACCATGTGTGTAGTCTTTATTTTCACCAAGTTGTTCATAATTATTCAGAATTGTTCCTGCCATTACCAAAGCTGTACTTGAGCCATTCACAGCAACTCTAAAAGAAATGGCCAACAGGTCACTTGTTTACACCAGGCAGCCTGGAAAGCTGATAAGGTCAAGGAAACTGTTGTTGGACCACATACATTCCAAGAAAATTTGAGGTTGGTTGAAGTATACTGTCCCTCTAACATGAATAAGTCCAAGGATAGACCTAGGAAAGTTTTCCCATGTTGTGCTGGAATTCTTCATGTTGTTTTCCAATTGACATATGAGAAAGGTGGAGGTTTTAGTAAAAGTATGATTTCATGCAAGGGCTGTTATCCCTGCACGAGTCGTCCATAGTATTTTAGTGTCCATACCTTGCTACTTTTGGTCTTATGTGCATTTATTTATTTTTCTCCATTTTGTACACTTTGAACTTAATCCTTAAATTTTAGTGTCTATATATGAATACTTAAGCTGTTATAATAATAGAATTTTGTCAAAACACTAACGACGTTGGGTTGAATGATCAGTAATGAAATTTGGTCTGTGCTAATGAGCTGGCAAGAAAATGTAGACAGGAAAAATGCCATTTATTTAGCTTGATATGAACCCCCAACATTTCAAAAATAGACTCAATTTTGCCGCTGCTGAATAGTAAGCAGCTGAAATAGTGGTCCAAAACTGAGTTTGTCTCTTCAGGTGTTGAGCAGTAAGATTTTCTGGCTTAGTCATCTCTGCAACTAAACAGCTTTGCAAACTTTAAGCATTTTTACCTGACACAGGCAAAGAGGAAAACTTAAGCCAGAAAATCATTGTACATGTTATTTAAGCATTCAGATCTGTTCTTTTTTTGTTTCATAAGCTGTCTTCTAATTTTATGGTTTGCCAACTGTTAGAGACCAGTCTGGAAAGGCCTCCATTGTGGTGGACAATTATCCCTGTGCAATCCCTTGTGCATTCTGCTACAGGCATAAACAGTTCTACAATTACCCAGTATTATTGTGTAAGTGGGAGGGTAGTTTTATAAATCCAGGAAACACAGAGTGGAATCCTGAAGAAACATACCCTGTGTTACATATTTTATCCATACACTAAATTTTTACTATTTATTTGATTATATTTTCCGCATTTCCCCCCTCCTTACCTGGAAATCGCTGAAATCGGTGAGAATAGCACACCCTGAAAAATGTACCTTTCGAAGGGAGATGTCAGTGTTGAAGACATTATTTCAAGTTTAGACTTAAAATACCATTTTTACAGAAATACATGAATTTTAAACCTGAGAATCCAGGGATATGTCCCTTGTCTAGTGTATTATGGAGCTACTGGATCAGTTTGGGCACAAGATTGTGTCCACATACATGAAGTGGATATTCATATCAGTCATATTTTATTATTAATTTCCTTATTTTTATCAGCGATGCTGAGAAAAGTTGACTTGCATAGAAAATTTTCATCAGTGCAGATGAATTTCTCATTTGGATTTTGCAAAATGAAAACATTTGAGTTGATCTTGGCTAGGCACTTCACTTGTCTTTACTTCCTCTTCCATGATCTTGGAAAATGCATGAAAAAAAACCTTAATGGCATCTTTTCTTTTCTCTCTTCAGATCAAACAAAGTGGGAATTCCTCATTCTGTAAAAGGTGGCTTCCAAAAGTTTATTAAGAATAAGAGATGTGTTTTTATTGATTTGTTCCATATTCATGTTCAAAAGGACCAGGTTCTCCTTTCCAAACCATGAATTCATGGGCTTGCTCTAATTTATGAAGCATGGTGGTCCTTTTTCATCTGAACTCCAGACTTTCTAGGGAAAGAGCTTTATGCATTAGAGCAAGAGGACCAAGAAACAATTTGCAGAGGTGATATCCCTCTTATTTCAGACAACACACACAATCTGCCAGTCTTTTCAGAGAATACCTGGATGTATTAGGAGGGTCTCTGTGTGCTGCTCGTGAATGTCAATGCAAATTAATTTTTGATAGTCAGGTCTGCATCTGATGTATGTGATAGTTGCACTTTTGGTCTTGCACTGGGTGAAGTGCTGGGACAAGCCTGACGTGCCACGACGAGTGGTCTGCAGAAAGTTGTAAGGTCCATCATGAAAATTAAAATCCTTCATAAATTTGCTGCAATATTTACTTTGTTTTCAACAAGCTGAATGCTGCAGTAGCAACTTCCCTTCATGTACAGTTGAGTCAACTTTCTAAAGTAAAAAATAACAGGAATATTTCCCTTGCCCCCTTGTGTTTTGAGCTATCTAGTTAGCCATTAATGTGGGGTCAAGAAAACCTGCTCCACATGCTGTAGGCCTAAATAGAACCAGAAATATTACAAATGCATTTTCTGTTTTATTTTTATTCTACATTTTAATTATCCACAAAACTGGCAATATAGAATAGTTTATTAATTGGACAAACCCTCATACTTGCAAAGGCAGTCATTCTGCCTTGCTTCCATAAATGTGCATCATTTGTGTGGTGTTTAAACTTGTCTCATCTCCATTGTGGATATTACAGTCTTTTGGGCAAGAAAAAGAAAGGTGAATGTGCTGACTGATGGAGACAGGACTAGGGGAGTCTTTCATTACAGCAAAGGAACATTTTGCTGGACCTTGTATGCATCCAGACGAGGAGCAGGAGAGGTTATCAGGAGGAAGAACATTCTGTTATTCCTACTTACTCCACAGATTTGCCTTATCTTCTCATTTCCGGCTTAAACAATAGATTTAGTGTTCCTTGTTGAGAGCATGAAAACTCCTGCATTGAGCCTGATGGATGTGCTTCATGTACTGTAAGAGGATGTTGCTCTCTTGAGAAAAAACACCTTTAAAATTACTATGTTGTTCTTGAACTGTCCTCAAAGGTGAAAGTGTCAAAGTATTTAGTATTAATTCTTCATTGAGGAAAGGGATTATAGAAATTCAGGCTTTACGTCTGAAAAATATTAAAGATGCTCTTTCCATCTCCATTGTAATAAAAATACAAAATCGTTTTTCTTAGAAAGAGTTAAATATATAAAAGCTTTCCATTTTAAAGGCCGCTAAATAAGTTAATCTCTGTACCTGGTCTAAGATACTGTTCTTTGTGACGTTTGATTCTTCAGTGAATACAAATTGATGGAGTGAAAAATTAGTTAATGTTTATTTGCCAAAAATACAAATATAAAATTTTTATTCCATGTCACCTCTCTTTCTGTTTGTGCCTGCAAGACTTCTGTCACTCCTACTGTGTTGATGAGGGGCTGCTACCAGTGGGATGAGATATAGTGTCTTCTAATTTCCTGTCTTAGTGAATAAATACATTTGCAACATCCCTAGCAAAGGCTGCCTCCTTCTCCAGTGATGGTGGCAGTGCTGTGCTGATCACAGACTGCTGTGCTTGAAGATGATGTGTTGCCACCTTCTCCAGCCCCGAGTCACCCAGCTTGTTCATTGTTGGTCTTTCTTGCTCCGGCTGTTACATTGCACAGCTACTTCTTAATCTATTCCAGACTGAAGCAAAGATTTGTGTCTTATGTTGTTGCTGATTAATGCTTTCTAGCTTTTCTTCAGTGCTCTGAAGATGGGTATTTTCAGCTTATAAAGTAGCAGGAATATTATTGTTATGGGGAACACTGCACGTTGCGAGAATGTTTTTTGACAAGACTATTCATTAGCTTCTTAATATTTAAATCTATTGCCACTATAATTACTCTTAAATTTTAAACAAAGTATGTTTCATGGAATCTAATATGTACACTGACATTTCTAGGTATACCATAAAGAAACATAAAAAAAATCAATAGTTTTTTGCCCCAAATATTTAACACTTCTAGCCTAGCATTATTAAAAATTAAAATAGAAGAGTAATTTTGGAAAGGGAAGTGTGTGAGAAATTCTTGTGGTTGAGTTTTTGAGGACAAATCCAAGAACTTCTCTTTTTAGCTGAAATTGTGAAAGCAGAGATGCAGTGAATGTTAGAAGCATGACTGGGAGAATGACAAGTCTGAGCCAGAGAAGTTCAGGAAGGGCTTCACTGTTGGGTGGTATCACAAAATTAAGGAGAACTGTCATCACTCATTGCTTTTTGATGCCTTTTTTTTTTTTAAATTTCTGCTCAAATAAGCATTATCTATTGACAAAGGAGACAAAATCTTTTTACTTCTGTGTTTTTGACTATATATAACACCTGATACATGTGGTCTTGATACCTGTATATTGGCATACGTGATTTGTTTTGCCATAACTACATTTCCTTGCTCATTCTTGCCTATGTTGGCCTGAAAATAAGATCTCCTTTTGTTTATTAGAAGCATTGTAACATTCATTCTTTAAGAAAAATTTGAATTTTATTTAAAGGGCAGTGAATGTGCATGGTTACACACATACCATTAACTTTATTTAACTCTGATGTAGATTCTTTCCTCCTCAGTCACTGTTGGCCTAACACTTTCTCTAGATTTAAAGTTATGCTGTTTTCCATTAGCTGAGGATTTATCCAGGAATAATTTGTCCTTGCTTGTACTTTCTTCCTTAGTGCTACATATATTGTTCTTACTTAAGGAACTAAAGAAAACTGTAAAGGCCTAACACATCCATTGTTAAAAAGTGTTGAAGTGGCTTTTTCCTGATGAGGGAACTCCTTGATGAAGATTATCTCAGGCATGAAGTATGAATGTTAGAAACATGGAGAGCACTGGACTTAGGGACGAAAGTGCCCATGTAAAGCACTGAAACAAATAAATTCAAATAATAACACTCAATTTATAAACTGAATATATGCAGGCTTGTTAGTATCGCAAATAATGCTTTCAGCTTTTGCCTGCCTGAGATCCTTCTGCCGTGAGAGAAGAGCCCATGTTTTGACATTGTTTTGTTTCTTTGCAGGAGTCAGAGAGTAATAAGTTATGTTCCCTATATTCCTTCCGAAATACCTCTACCTCACCAAACAAGCCCGACGAAGGAAGTCGTGACCGCAGCGAGCTAATGACCAGTGTTAACTTTGGAACGCCGGAGCGCCGCAAGGGAAGCCTAGCAGATGTGGTGGACACACTGAAGCAGAAGAAACTAGAAGAAATGACCAGGACTGAGCAAGAAGGTATGTGTTGGATAAGACTGATGCAGTTTCCCCATCCCCCCCAATCCCGTAATTTTTATGGCATAAAGGATGTGTTGGGTGTAGAGGGCCAAAAAATGCATAATTGGCAAAGGCTAGGATAAAGTTATTCACAGGTTTCCATGGCAATGGTAGTTTCAGATCCATTAGGGATTTTAGACTAATATGCCATTTTTTAAAAACTATTAAAATTGTCTTGGTTGTGAGTCAAAGTAAGAATGTTGGATTTGGTGAAAACTCAACTCTTACTTGAAAGGTTATGATGAATTCTTAACTGGCTGTGGACTTGTGAGAGATATCCTTCAGTTGTATTTGTTCTCTTTCTTTTAAAAGACAAATGTTTATTTTTAACAATGAGAATGAATAAAACATGAGCTGGTTTGTTTTGCCTTAAAAATTCTCATCTTTCATCACTTTAATAACCCAGCATCTGTAACTAGGAGAATGGGAAACAGTTTTAAGTGTAAAAGTACATAGTTCTGACCTATATAGCTAGAATTACAGAGGAAGAAATCTCTTTTTTTTTTTTAACAGTCTCCTCAGTTATTGTTACAAGTATTAAAACAGATAAAAATGAGGAAAAATCTTTGAGTGCAAAGGCATTTTATGTAGCAAGTCCTTATTCAGATACTTTCATTGATTTTGCGAAGATTTTGGGCCATGGTAGGAAACAAACAGAATTGGAGAGTGAGTTTATCAGTGTATGTATGCACACAGTCAGGGCCCACCACAAAAATTTCTCCCCTTGGTCAGTAGAATGAAGGCTCACTTGGTTCTGCAACAATACCTTTTAGTCTGTGAGCTCATACGTGAGTTTGAATCAGGGAAGTTGTGAGAGCAGGAGGCTCTGAAATAGAAAAACAGGTGCGGAGGCATCTGTGTGGATTCTCTTAGATATTTTACCAGTTCAGTTTTGTGACATTAAAAATAACCCAGGAAGAATATTTATAATGTAGTAGAGCCAAAAGACTGTAGAACTTTGTGATTCTTTTTTTCTTTGAAATAGGAATGAGTTCAGAATTATTTTGCTTCCTCAATTTCTTTATATGGTCACAGTGCACTTCAAACACTGCACTTTAAGTTCCCTTGGCCTCATGTAGCAATGCAGATTTCAATTAAAATTGAAGCTGATACAATAATATGTTTAAATATGGGATAAAATCATGTAGTGATGAAAGTAGGCTTCCAAATTTCTTGGCATAATTGTTAAATGCCAGTGTGTTCTATAGGTGTCCTTTCTGAAGCTGGTGAAACATCTCTAAAGAGAGAATGTCCCAGATTCTTTACTACCATCTGTCTGTTTTCAGCTGTAAAGATCACTCTTTTAAAAATTGCTTTCTTAGATTTGGTGGTTAGGCTAGGAAAAGTATTTTAAATATTACTTTGGCAAAGTTGTTTTCTGCAGTCAGTAGCAGTCGTTCGACACCCCATGCTAATCAAAGGTCTTGGCTCGTACTTTGCTGCGGGAGTGCTCGAGTTGCTGTTGATTATATTGACACCACAGCTAAGGCTTTTCCAGGAGTGTACTGGATGGTGTGCTAATAAAAATGTGCATCAAAAAGTTTAAACATAGTGTCTGTCTGTAGGGATTCGAGCGTTTCATAGCTTATTTTTGTATGGGTTCTCAAGAATTTTCTGCGCTTCCCCTGTATTGGTATATACTGGTTGTTTTAAGAGTGCAGAGCAGAGAGATCCCTCTCTCTGAGTCAGAGCCTTCTACACGCTATATGTTCTCATCAGCTGAAATAAAGGTCGTTTTTGATCCATAAAATAATCTTGCCTTTTATGGACCACATTATAATGGAAAGCTATTCTAAAGTCTGCCTGTAAGTTCAAAGGTATTTGACTGTATCATCATGTTTAGGTTAAGTTTAGATTAGATATTAGGAGACAATTCTTTGCTGTGAGGGTGGTGAGGCTCTGGTACAGAGAAGCTGTGGACACCCCTCCCTGGAAGTGTTTAAGGTCAGGTTTGATGGTGCTCTGAGCAACCTGGTCTGATGAAAAGTGTCTCTGCCTACAGCACTGGGGCTGGAATTAGTTGATCTTTAAGATCTCTTCCAAGCCAGGCCATTCTGTGATGATTTTATGGTTCTGCATTAAGTTCTTTTCCATTCATCCAGCATTTTCTGCAGGAAAAAAAGTTACTTATATTTCACAGAAAATAATTGAAGAACGTCTGACTGGTACCATATAAACTAATGCAGAAAAATAATTAATAGAAAGATTGGAAATTCTTCAGGATGTTACACTTAGGAAGTTCAATGTTTCTAAACTTCTGTGTAGGCCAGGAATATCAAAATTCTTATAACAGATTTGAATACCCAATTCAATATTTAGAAGTTTGTCTGAATTTAAAAGAAGTACTCTCCGTACTTGTTTGATTAAAGTAAAATGTTAAAAATATTTACTATTTTAAGATTGAACTTTGTTTTATCTCTGTGCAGTCAGTTGGAGAAATGAGGTCTGAGATGATGAAATTGTTTTGTCATCTTACAGTGTCTTTTGAACAACCTAACTAATAGCCTGATCACACACTTACCATACATGATGCTCTTTAACATCTCTCCTTTAAAATATGTTTCTATGCAGTTCTTTTCTTAAAATGGTATGCAACCAATGAAATTGAGGAGCTCTTTGTGAACTAAGTCCTGCCCTGTCACAAAATTGCTTACTCAAATTGAAAAATACCTGCTGATTTTCTTAAAAACAGAGAGAATAATGTGATGGGTTTAATGAATGAAATGGAGAAAAGACAAGTGTTTCTCCTGTATACTGTGGTGTGGGGCTTTAAGTCTTGCATATCCCCTTTAAAAGGGTGTAATAGTTCATGTTAGCCTCATTTATAGGGATGACCTCCTTGACCACTGATGTAGCTGTGGGATTTGGGCTAACACACAGTCATATGTCAGGTTAATTGTAGAGTTAAGTGTGGAGTAAAGAACTCAAGAATTCCAGTCACCAGATCTAACCCCCACGCCAGCACAGCGAAAAGTCTCTTTTAATATTGTTACATAGAAACTTTCTGGTCCATCTATATCATCTGAATTTGAGAAATACAGGTTGTTGGGGGTCAAACACTTAAATACTTCGTGCTGTGCACTCAGATATTAGGTGTCTGCTATGCTTGTATATATTTCTTGTTGTCTCTGTTGTACCTCATAACACTGGCAAAGAAATATATACTAGAAGACTTTATTGTGTCTAAATAGATATATTTAATCAGACTCCTTTGGCTCCTGAAAATAAGTTGTCTAATGAGAATTTCATCTGAGCAGCTGTGACTGAGGAGGTCAACAGGCATTGCCTAAGAGAATATGGCCCAGCTGGTTAAATCTGGTTGTTGTAGTGATTTAAATGGTCAAGTGCTGCTTGTAATCCAGGACCGTCTGTTTGTAAAGGGAAGAGTGAGTGCTTCAGCATAATGTACAGCTGTTTTAATCTCTCTTTAATAATAGTGCTTCAGCCAGTGTCATGTCTTGTGTATGGTGTGGGAACATGGGTGCCTCACACAGGAATATACCTTAGGTATGTTTTTAGCTTTATTTGTAGTCTGAACACAAATTACCAACATTACAGGATAAATAACATATTTTCTGACTTGTGGTCCAGTATTTGCATTTTTTAGGCTGTAAGGCACTCCTGTGTCTTAATTTGTAATGATTTGGAAATGAGAAAATTGTAATTGGAAAAGAAAAGAATGCTGCAAATATTTAGAGTTAATTTGAGTATGTAAAGACTTTGCTGACATGTGTTCTCATAAGACAGAAGAGGTCAGAAATGAACAGGTGTCTAATTTAATCAACAACATTAGACTCTAGGGCCTCTTGGATAACTTGGGTATATCCATCTTAGTTATTCTATGAGCCGAAGGATTCTTTTACTGGCCTCTTTCTTTGGAAGTATCCTACAGTACAATCAAGTATTAAAGCTCTTCACAGCCCAAAATGAAGAGCTTCTGTTAGACAGTATGGTCTAACTGCTTCTCTCCTTTTCTATCCCCATTAAGTAAAATACTTTTCTTTTTGAATATTGCTTGTATTACTTTTGTGAGACAGATTTACAGCTTGGGCTGCCTGAATTCTATGCTGAGAATTGGCTTCCAGACAACTATCCTACTGCAGCTCATCATAAGCCTCTAGGAGCAATAATTAGTAGTACACATCTTGTCTGTAGTGAGGAGAGCAGATTTCTCCCTTTCAGATCTGGAATGCTAGGTTGGCAGGTCAGCTGGCACTTCTGAGCTGGAAACTGGGCATGTCATTTCTGCTAAGTGCTAAGCCCTCATTACTCAGGGCCTGGATTCCTAATTCACTTTTGACCTTGATTCAGAGCAATGTATACAGTATCATTTTTCAACCAAGCTCGGTTCACAATTCTAGCACAAGCATTTTATGAAGTGCTTCCCATTCTTGTTTCCTCCTTGAAGACCATAGTTGAACATTCAGAGATCAAAGATTTCTATGTATGCATGGTGGAATAATGAACATCTATATAAAGAGTAGTATATTCATAAATTTCCATCTATTCTCTGTCATGTGCACCTGTTTGTACTCTCCCTCTGTGGGGGGATATATGGGTGGATATCTATATTAAAAATTAAGGGTTCACATGTATTATTAATTCTATATGCAGTAGGGAAAATCTTACTACATTACTCAGTAGTGGTGGTTTTTCTGATTTTTTCCTTTGTTATTTTTTTTTCCTCCAGCTTCATGAGTTAATAATAACTGAATACTTTCTGTTATATTGACTTAAACTAGATTAACACTTCCCCTATAAAGCTTTCTATCATTCTAATAATTATATTGGAATATAAGTATATTGAAGTACTGCACACACAAATCCATGAATTTCCTGCTAATTTCATTGGGAAGTAAAGAAACTTAAACTTTCACATACTGTGTTTTGAAAGTGGACATTGGCAAACAATTTGGGTTGCCATTGTTTGTTTTTAATTTATTTATTTATTTTTAAATTATGGTTGTTTTAGGTTCTTTTTAAAGAATCTGTGTGCATTATATTGTATTAAATGAATGGAGAGTTTCCATATTTTTTGTGGCTTTGTTTTAAGCCTGCCACAGCTGAGAACAGAGAGAGTTCAGACATGTGCACTTGTTTTTTAGTATTGTTTTAAGCACAACCTTTGAGGACTTTACATGTCAGGAGTTTTCTTTGGTGGATCAGTCCTAGAAGTGAACTGCTGACCATTTGTGGTCAGTGAATATTTTAAAATGTTTTTAAAGAATTTCTGCACAGATTTAATTCAAGTTATCTGTCTTGTGGTGTGCTGGATACCCACACTTTCCACTGATGAAGGCATGATCCTTGGCTGTCCTAACACACTTGGTGTTTACAGGCCCCTGTTCTTTCGTCTTCCTTTTTTTAAATTTTTTTTTTATGGATAAATATATTTTGTTCAAGACTTCAAAATGCTACTGGGTTTTGGTATTAGGATTATCCAAAGTAATCAATAAAAATGACTTATTACTGCTGTTCTATTCTTTGTGATACCCATGAAATTTGCAAATGGTCACTGGCATTTCTCTTTGGATATGAAAAGCTCCCCTTCTTCAAATCTTCTCATCACCTTTGAGAAACCCTTCCTTATCTGCTCGCTACCATCCTTTTCTTCTTAAAAATCACTTTTGCTTAGAAAATTCAGAATCAGTTATGCATATGGTTAACTTAATACTTATCTTTTAAATGCTTTTTGTTGGAAGCCTTATATAGTGGCATCTAAGAAATGGAATTTTTCTTCTAAACTCCAGACATGCTTCCAAAATAAAAACAAAATTAGCAAAAAGCCCAAATGTCCAGAGAATAAATAGATGACTCAGACCAAGTTAAAGGAGAGATATGAAGCACATTTTCCTAAATTGCTGTTTTCTTCCATTATTTACCTCCTTACCATATAATTAAATACAACTTATTATGTCTCTCTCTCGCTCTCTTTTTTTTTTTTTTCTAAAATTCCAATTATCTTGGTAAAATCGCTTGGTCACTTCTTCATTGCAATATATGCTGCTGTTTTAGAAAAAAATATTCTTCTATTTATAGACATCTTATAGATCATAAAATTTCTAATGTTTCTTTTATTGAAGTCTACCATGAATTCCTATGTCTTAATGTGTTACAGTAATTTTGTACCTTTTTTGGAACATTAATACAAAAGAAGGATTTTCTAGGGTTATTTTCCTGGTAACTAAAAGGAGATGCAACCTATTTTCCTTCTCTCCTTTGTATTTTATTTTTCTATCAGAAATTCATTCCATTAATATACTTTCATTTAATGAAATTTCAAATGCAACATACATTTAAGTTTTTTTTTTTAAGAGAGACTCAGTCTGTGTAACCATACTATGTCTGGCCATTAATATTTTGTCTCATATTTTTTTTATCATTCTAACTGAAATTTAGGCATTTTTGATTATTCAATTTCTTATAGCCTTTAAAATTTTCAGAATAATATTTTGTGATTAAATGATATTTTGATTTAAGAAACTGGCACATCTTGCCATCTTTCCACCTCATATTTGTATTTACCTGGCTGCCTGAACTACAGCCTTACCCACTGTTGTAGCATTTGAGAATCTAATCACTACTCACAGGTTCTTTGTGGATATAGAAAGTTTTCAGCACTTTTCAGTTTGTCTCATGCTACATTTGAAAACTTCACTTTTCTTGGTTTTGAAATTCTCTCATGGCACACAAATGGAGAATAGCAAAGACTTATACATGGGTATCATGGAGAATGGGATCTACATGAATAGGTGGATAGATTAGTTAGGCCATCTGCTTTGCTAAGATGTTTTCATGTCCCCTCTTAGTTCTTACTCAGGATCATCAGCAAGGAAGTGGGGAGTTTGATGGTAGCCATTTGAGAACCTGTCAGGAAAAACCTTAGTGTGTGGGATCCATGGAATTTTATGGAGCTTCAGTTTTCCAATGCAGGTTGTTCTCTTTGAGGCTTTGAACCTCTCCACAAAGTTGGTGCTTTTGCTGGTAAACAGAGTTGATCCTAATAGGGGAAGAGTCTGAATTTCAGGACTCAGTTCTGAAGATTGGAACATCCATTCCAGCCATGAATTTTTTTTTTTTTTTTGAGCAGGTATTTGCTTTCTCTGTTTTGAGATTCTTATATTATGTTGAAGAAACACCTTTATTCAACCCAGAATAGGTGAGATGAGTAAAATTCTTTTCAATTGAACAAATGTGCCTTGACCCTGTTCTCATTGTCCCTGAACAGGACAGATTATACTGAAAAAGGCTGGAATCTTCTCTTTGCCATCATCTACTGACCATTCCAGTCAGTTCCTCCCAAGAGATGTATTTTCCAATGTCTTATCTTCAGGGATCATCTCATTTTTACTTTTTCTTTAATCTCACTGTAACCTCTCAATTCTGACATTCTCCAGTGTTAGATACAATTTAATTTATTTTTTATTGCATGATAAATTGTCCCAATGCTTTCTTCTTATATTATTTTCTGCACTATGTTCCTCTACACTTCTGTCTCTTTTTCAGACATGGTCAGACATCTGCTATCTTTACACTATTTCTATGTTATTAGTATTGTGAAAGCATTATTAAAAAAAAGCATATCTTAAAAACCAGTTTTTCCTAGGGGCAGTAAAAAAGGCAAGATCAGTATGAATAGGTACAACTGACAATGAGCTCTGTGGTAGAGAGTATAAGTGAGTAAATAGCTGTAAAAATATGGAGAATTGCTTCAGTTGCATGATCTTGGCAGCAGAAAAATAAATTCAAACTTCATTGGTTTCTGATGTTCTGTGACACAAACAACGTTATGATCTGATCATGCTTTAAAATGGCAATTGAAATACATTTTGTAGTCATCAGGTTAATAGTAGGGACTAGACTGTGATCCTTCCCTTCCTAAAATTTGCTAATGTAAATAAATATAAGGAGTCAAAGGAAAAAAAATGGACTTGAACATGGCTGACCTTGTATGCCATTGTATTTCCAAGTTCTGGAGAGTGAATGGCCTCAGATTTCTTTGGTGATGGACTTTAGTTTAAGTTGTTCTTACTTGCTTTGCCATTCCTGCTGTTTTGCAACAGGGCCTAAAAGTGCTTTAAGTGCTTGTGACTGGGGTAATGAATGAAAATATCTTCCCAGCACTGAGAGTATTGCATTAGACTGAATAGTCACCTTACTTGTAAAAGCACTATTAGAGAGGGGCAGCTGTAAGTAAGGATAATGATTTGTGTCCAGTGCTTATTTACTGAAAATTGTAAATGTATTATTTATTGAGAGCTCTCCAGACAGTGCTTGTCAGAATAAAAATGTCAACTCTAAGCAAAATGTTATAATACATAATAAAAATGCTAGGTAAACACTTTGGAGGTACAGCTAATTAGATCTGCTTTTCTTAAAGAAATGACAGTAAAAATGCTCAGCAGCATATACATTTTAAATGCTGATATATTCCTTATTTTTCCATACAGTATTTGGTTTAGGTACCTTATCATTATTTAAAAATAATTTTGACAACTTTATTTGGTTGCCACAGGAGAGACAGAGGTACTTCCTGCCTGGCTGCATGAGGCAGCTCCATGCTCAGCCTTTCTTGTTCATCCCATGGACAGAGTAACTACTCTCACCTCTGTGTTTCAGTCTGAAACTCCAAGATGCCACTTTGTTTGTGAGGGAAACCTGCCTCCAGTGGAAGCAACAAACAATTATTAAGATTAGTCTTCAGCCATGCTAATTAACCCTGAACAAATATTCCTAACAGGGAGCCTAAATCCATTCAATGTCAGTGTTGCTTTGGTGTATTACTAAATATGAGTAGGAATTAGAGAGGAAAAAAAAGTAGCTAATTTTTTTTCCTATTTAGAAATATTACTTCATTTAAGTTATCTTTTTATTTTATTTTTTTCAATTTTATTTTCCCTGAAATTTGCAATGAGAAGTATTGAAGCTTAAAAAATTTGGAAATCTTTTTGGAGTGTTTTACAGTGTAAGGGAGGAAATTGCCTTTTGAATTTATCCTTTTTTACAAATAACTGCTCAGTTCAGCATTAAAAAATTTAGGATGCCATCATGAAGAACAGCTTTCTTGTTTTGAGTGTATCAGCCAACCTTAAAAGAGCCTCACTGTGATATTTCAGTGGCAGTCTGTCTGTGTTGCCCTCCACTCGGTTTGCTCTTGGTTCGGATGCCTTGAGAAGGCTGACCTAGGACAGAGGCTAGATGGAGTTAAAGAATAAAGTAGGTATTTATTAAAAGGCCTCAATGGATGCACCTTGGGCAGCACAAGAGCCCAGCCAGGGCTGCACCCAGGATGAACCAAAATGGTCACAAAATGGATGACTGGTCACGGGGTCTCTCACTTTTATAAGTTCTGGTCCATTTGCATATTGGAGTTAATTGTCCAATTATAGCTTTAGGTTATGAAGTCCCATCCTTGTTTTACTCTCTTCAGTCCACGTTGTTTATGGTCTTGGGCTTGAAATTTGGATCATTTGTCTTTCGTCCCCAGCTAGTGAAGGAATTGTTTTGTCTCCTTAGTGAAGAGAGCTTACTATTCCCTAGTATGAAGCTCAGAACTACACACTAAAGCAGTACAGAATCTGAAAAATATAAAAGCTAAAACATGAGGCATCAGTTCCACAGAATCAAGGAATCATGGGGTGGCTGAGGTGGGAAGGCGCTGCTTCTCTACACAGGGCAGGATTGCCTACAACAGGTTGTTCAGAGCCATGTCCTGTCAGCTTTTGAGTATCTGCAAGGCTGTATACTCCAAAGCTTGTTCAGTGTTTGGTCATCCTTATGATAAGCAAGGATTTTCTTTTGGTTCAAAGGAATTTCCTGTTTTCTTTTTTGTTCTCTTTGCCTCTGGGCCTATAACAGGCCACCACTGAGAAGAGCCTGGATCTGGCTTTACTCCTGCCATCAGATATTTATATATAATTTCCTGGAAGCTTCTGCTTTTCAGCCTAAACCTTCATGGTGCTCCCAGCCCCACTTCATGTGAGAGATGCTCCAGTTACTTGGTTGCCCTGTGGCCCATTCCTGGACTCTCTCCAGTCCCATATCTTTCTTGTACTGGACGCAGCACCCAAAGAGTAGTACAAAACATGATTTATTTTAAGGCCACTAGTTCTGCACTGTAAGACTGAGCTGGTACCTTTAAAGCCAAGAGGAACTTTACTATGATGAAGTCTGATTCTTCCTGAGCTTCTTGCTCAAGCCCTGGCTGAGCCCTGCACATCAGCAGAATTTGAGTTTTAGCCCTGTGCCCGTGCTCTCACTTCCCTATGCGTAGCTGATGAGCACAAAGTGAAAACCAAGAATAAAAACACAATTCAGTGCTCTTAGCTACATATTTCTGTGCTTCACAAGTGTATTTTGGACTGTGAGGAATCCTTCTAATTCCTATTTGTATTCCTTATTTGCTCATTGGCACATTGATCTCCAAAATGAAACGGTTGTTAATGTGTTGAAATCCACCCTCTTCTATCCTGCTCTAGTAACATAAAGAAGTGGTGGTGTTTTTGTAAAGTTCAGATTGTGATATTCCTGAAAAAAAAAGTGCACTAGTCCTTGTTAAATATAGTCTTGAGGGCAAGTACTGTGTAAACATCTGCAGAGAGCTCCTGTTAGCATTGCTCTGTCCTGACTAGCAGAGCTCACTCTGTTGCAGTCTTGGGTCTGTCTTTAGCATGGGCTGCCAATCAGTAAAGCTGTGCCAAAATGTCTTGTTCTACAGCCTAGCATTTTGGAATGTATCTAATAGCTGTTTTCTTTTATTAATCATAATATATTTTTAGTTTTACTTACATAGGTGCCCAGAGTTCCCGGGCACAGTGCCCTATGTATGAATGGCTGTTTATTTTCATCTTCCTTTTTGTTAACTGCTTTACTTAATGCTTTACATAACCATTTGCCATATTTTGACATGAAGCTATAATGCACCGCTGCCTGCTCACATTTCTTAAAGAACTTGATGTGACATCACCCTCTACGGTAAATCATGATCTCCACTGAACCTAAAAAACCCCATCTTGAATACTCTTCTGTCTTTTATTTGTTTGAAAATGTTGAAGCAAGCAGGCTCTTTCACCCATCTGGAAGAAGCCTGAACACTACAGCTTAGAGAGCCTGCAGTGACACCAAAAACATTACGGGCTCTGTACTGAATGTCTTAGTCTAACACCACCTTAAGAATGAATTCTGTTTGCATTTGTAGCTAATGCTGTGTGTGTTACAGGATATGCATGAGGACAGGATTCGGCTCTTTCTACTCTAGCTTAAAATTTACCTGCATATTCAATATTTAAAACAGCTCTGCTTCTCAGTGTAGGTCTTAGCAGTCCTTATTGTATCTTAAATATGTAACAAGCAGATTACTTTTAAATATTTACAGTGAAACAAAAACTAACACATCGGGCAGAGGTTTGTTAAAATGTCAGAAGAACTTGCCGTAGTGAAAAATAAATATTGAACCAAGTTTATTCCTGAGGTGACTCTATTAATTTCAATAGAATTACTGCAGGAGTAGTTCTGGAAAAAATCTGTCAAGATTTTGTATCATAATTTAAATATTTTTTCACAGAACTTTGAATAGCCCAGAAATAATTTTATAGGTCTGGCATGCACTTGCATCGCTAAGTAAAATAAGCTTCTTTGCCTCAGCCTCTGTTTCCTCTGTGGACTGTTTGTGTTTTTTAGCTGTTTAAATGGGGTTGTTGCAGCTTTGTTAATAGGTTTTGTTACATCTGCAGTTATACTTGTAATTAAAAATTTAGTTGGAGCATTGGTTCCCCTAGGTTTCAGTGTATCTGGTGTTTCTGTGATATAATGACTAGACAAAGAATCACGTCTGTTGCCCTTTTGTGTCTGTGTATCAGGTAACACAACAGACAGTGGCCAGACATATGACCTCAAAAATCAAACCAATTTGTTAATGAACTAACAAGGCAATGTAATAAGCATCTCTATTCAGTCATTTCCCCAGCTTTCGGTTGTTCCTTAGAGCAAGGGTAGCCAGTGCTGTATCAACAAATTATTTGATGACAATAATTTGGCTGATGAGAATACAAGGAAAAAAAGCCACAATCTAATTAAAAACACTGTATATTAGGTGGCAAAATGTGGCTAATGTTTTATATCTAATTGTAAAAGTGCAATTTGCAACTTTTGCTAGTTAACGATTTTTACGCCCCCCTTCCTCCTTTCCGCACAGAAAATCATTAAAAAAAAGGCCAAAAAAGAGACTACAGGATTTGAAACACAGTGGCCCTGAAGTGATGGGAAAATGGCCAAGGTGTCACAGCTAATTTCTGACCCTGCTTTATGAGTTCTGCTGTTCCTTATTCCCCTTGTCAGTCTGTGAATCCCTGAGGCTGTACACACTGGCCTAACATCACTCAACTCCAGTTTTATATCCTCTTTTAATAATGTTGAGTCTATTCTGTCCAACTTTGATTCAGACAACCTGCTTGTCTTGAAAAAGTGATATATTTAATCAGTGGCTCTGTCTCCAGCATAGCTCCCACTGCGTGAGACTAGAGCCAAAGAGTAGTGCAGTGGCCTGTCACTTCTGTTTGAATAGGTAATGTGGAGCCGCTCAGCCGAAGAGACAGGAGCTGGAACTGCTTGTTAGGACACATGATCAAAAGCCACTCTCTGCTTTCTGCCAATCAAGCCTCATGTCGCCTTGTGGGGCAGACATTAAATAGATTTTTCTGCCGTACACTGTGGGCACTTTGCCAGTCTGACATGTGAACTGTTACAAAAGATACTAGAGTTTCCACTTCTTGCTGACTGCTTTTAAATATTACCAAGCCCTTGCTGTCCAAAGTAGAATATTTTAAATAATGGATTATGATAAATTTCCACTACAATTAGGCAGTCTCCTTCCTGCTCCCTACTCTTCAAAGATATTTCGAAAAGCAAAACTGTAACTTGGTTTCTGAAAACAAACAAGCAAACAAAAAACTGTTGAACAACCCTATGGCACATAGATTTGAACATGATTATTGTCTGAGCATTATGGTGAGTTGTTGCTTTCACTTGTGTGATTTTTGAATATTGTTTCTATTTTTGATCTTTTTACATTATTTAATTAGATTTTCCTAGTTGAGATCATAGCACTGTTTTGTTACTATGTTTATGGGAAGGGATAATAATTTTTTTTTTTTATAAATGAGGTTGAATTTATTGATTGTGTTTATTGGCTGCTGGTGCAAATATAAATGTCTTAAAATGGCTCTGTAGTTGGTTTTAGTTATACTTTCCCTTGGTTTTTTCCTCTTTGTCTATTACCCTCCATAACCACCTCAGCTCTTGTGCCCATGGCAACAACGCTCAGTGGTTGAGGCTAACAAAGATGACATTTAAGCTTTGCCTAAGTAATGAATATTCTTTTGTAACTTCCAGGGCCACTGAATTTATGTCATTTTTAGAGGTCCCCAGTACCTAGAGAACTGCTTCTATTTATGTACTTGTGGTCATGATACCCAGATATTTACACCCTTGTGCTTGCCCTTCCTGATGTATCTTTTTCTTTTCTTTTTTTTTTTTTCTTTTTCAAGCAAAACTTTTTTTTTTTAACCAAAACATACCATGGCAATCTAGTGGAATTCATTTAAACAGTGAGCTACACATAAACAGCTGCTCCTTCAATAAGCCATTCTTTATAATACCCTTATTACCTTCTAGTGTCTCAAATTCTGATTAGTCAACAGTGCTGATTACTGTATGGCATTCCACTGCCCATCTTCCTTCTGCTCAGCTGCTCATGTCTTAGCTGTTCTGTGATTACAACACAACTTGTGCATTGTTTCTCCAAGTTGTCCTTCATATTGTATATCTTTAAAAAAAACCTCTAAACCCTGTTGATGAGATGGGGAAAAAAACTAATTTATACATAAAATAAATTCCCTGAAACTCCATGAATTGTTTTTGTACCACTGTAATCCTCACAGTCTGTGTGCTCTGCAACTTTCTAGTGGGATGAATAAGTTCTTTAAATTTATGAAGGTAATCAATAAGTAATTTCCAGTTAAAAGAACTTTGGAAAAATGACAGTTACTTATTGCAGTATTTGTAATGGAGCAGGAGAGACCAAGGACTGTGGGATTTAAAAAAAAATCCACCAAACCCAGAAACCACACAGTGCTTTGTCCTGGTTATGCTTTCACAAAAACCAGTGGGTTCAGAAGTTGTTAAGAACAGAGCTTTGTCATGAGAAAGCAGTTTGGAAAACATCCCCCCAGTAATACATGCTGCATTTCAGAAAGGTGTGTGGTGGCAGAAGGAATGCACAAAGTGAAAATGGGAAGGGAAGGAATTCTATCCCTGGTGCTCTGGATCTCCAATTTCTGCTCAAAGCAGCAAATGCAGGGGTTTGTTAAGGACATAAAACTTCGCCAGCTGCTTTATAGGTAAATAGCACGGCAGTGAGGAGAACACCCTTTCTGTGGCTCCCTAAACCCCCGCAGCTTCCTTTGGTGCAGCCCCTTAGAATCAAGTCCTGGTGAGTCTGAAACGCTGACACACTCAAAACGCAACCCCATTAAAGGCCTTAAATCTGTCATTGTGCTCTGGAGCCTGTTCTGAAAATAGCAAAGCTCTTTTTGTAAATTAAAATCGGTGTGAATGGGAACAGATGTTGACATGCTTTACTTTATCTGCAGGGATCCCCGTCAGGGGGGAGAGGGTCACTGAGGTTAGATGGCAGGAATTACTGCAAATGTGCAAAGGACAGGAGAGCCTGATACAGACATTGTCTCTGGTTTTACCAGAGCAGGAATAGCATCCAGTGGGTACTGCTGGGGGCTGAGAAGTCTGTGTGTAAGGAAAGATGGTTGTGTAACAGCTTTAATTCCTTGGAGAATGCTGTCCCCTTGTATGTCTGTTTACAAGATAAAGGGGAGGGATGTTTGGCCTGTTTTACAGAGCTGGTGAATTCGGTCAGATCTGGATTCCAAGGGATTCTGGGTGACCCCAATTCCCATTTACTTCCACGTTACCTGAGCTCACTCAGGACCGTGTGGAAGGTGTTTGGCATAGCCAAGGCTCAAACTACAAAAAATTTGTGCTCAGTCTGACATTTCGTAGCTTTTTTTTGGAATTTCAGCATTTCCTTTTAATGTATTGGGTGAACTCTCATGTTGCATTAGAGTCATCATCAACTTTTAATAGTTTTTGAAATAAAAATGTAGTTCTGTTCTGAAATGTGCAATTTATTAAATAGCTTTGCTAGTCAATCTCAATAAATTCTTGTTGAAGATTTTTCCTGATTTAAAAAAAGATAGCAAAGGATGAATTTATTTATAAGAACTGTAATAGTTTCCCTCAATTCCTTTTATATTTTAGATTACCTTATAATTTTCTAAATCTACATTAACAATAATGATCAATTTTGTCAGTATTATTCACACCTTTTATTAATTTAGCATAGATGAATAAATGTGAATGTTGTGAAGAGTTGATTGGGAATAGATTTTAAATCTGACAGTTAGATTACAGGGTACCTAAGAAAAAATGGCTCTTTCACTAGGTACCTAGTAATTTAATTCTTGTTTGAAATTATTATAATTTATTACAGTGTGTGGGTCCTAATGAATGTCTACTATTAAATGAAAAGGAGAAATTGAAATTATGAAATTCTTTTAACTTGTATCTTAAAAATCCTCTTAAACAATTCAGTAGATATTAATAAGCAATGTGCTTTTCTTTCCTTTTTTTATGAATGCAAACAAAAACATTTTCCTCGCTACATAATGACATTAGATCAGTGCTGTTGGAGATTCTTAGAATCAAGACTATCTTAAAATAGAGGGGAATAATTTTATGTGATGAAAAATGTCCAAGATTTCCTCTCTTGATCAGATGTTTAGACCTTCTTGTATGAGTCCTTTTTCTTCCTTCAAGGAAAGCTTAAAATCACTATTAGAAGTTTTGCTGTTGTTAGAAATGCAGATGCATATGTGTGAGAAATTAAAATTTTGCTGCATTTTTTCCTACTGAAGGAGTCAGTCATCAGGACATTAGCATATAATACACATTATACTTTTACTGTCATCATGTAAAATTATTTTTCCACTTTGCTTATCGGTTTTCGTTTGAGAAGTGGTTAGGGGAAATTGGTAAAAATGGGTAGGTTTTTCCAAACTAATGGAAAATGGGTAGGCAATGCCAAGTAAATGTAGCAAATAAGTTATAGTGACCTTTGAAATAGATGATGGAACACAAATTGTGAATTATCTTGGTTAAGAGGGTGAAAACACATTAGAAATTTCTTAAATACAAATGATATCATTTCATACTACTATGATTCACTTAAAATTAGCCATAATGGAGTTATAAAATAAGTTTAAAGAATAGAAGGCCTCTAGTTTTCCTCTGTAACATACCATGGTATCTAAAATTATGTGACTATCATAGCAGAACCTGATAAATAAAAAAAGGTTAGAGGTTTTAGTGGAAATTTTATTTGTAATTGCCCTGTTCATGAGTCAGCAACAGTTGTGGCCTTTGGCATTCACTAGTTTCAAACTGGCTCAAATTCCTCATCTATACTGGGTTTCCTTTTGTAGCTCTTTTATGTAAGACCTTACTGTAAAGGATTTCCATTTTTATTAAAACATGAACATGCATCCTTCTACAAGTCAGAAAAATATAATTCTAACCTGGACAAGTCACTAGGTTTGCCTGCCATTTCTTGATTCTCTTCTTTAAGGGGAAAGCTATACAGCTCCTCAGTGAAGTCAGCTTAGTATGAGTAATAAAATACTACCTCTGGTTACCTGTTGCTGTCTTGCAGCTGACAGACGGAACACCAGTTGGATATTCCATTTTAAGGTACCAAGGTAGCATTGCATGCTTGCATCCTTTGAGATGCATGTGTATTTTCCTCTGGGAAGGGAGTGTGGGAAATTATTCCACTGCATGTTTCCTGATATGCTGCCAGAAATGAAAGGAAAAAAAGCACAGAAAAAGAGAAAAGGAGAGGGAAATATAACAGTAATAAAAGGAAAATAAAAAAGAAAAGTGAAAAGGTGAAAAAACTGTTTTGGGGTGTGGTTGTGATTTTTCACTTAAATATTTTTTGCATTTTCATCGAGGAGATATTTTAAGTTCAAGTACTCTGTACACAATTGTGGTGTAGTTTGGTTTGGTATGAACTTTGCTATTTAGTTGATAGGATTTGTTTGAAGCTACTAGTAGAAAAATTGAGACTGAACAGAATTTGTTCTTTTCAAACTTCTAAAAATACTCAGGCCTTTCTCATGAGTTAGGAATTTTTATATGTTTACTGTTCTTCACTATAACCAATTCCAACAACTGCCCTGCTACAGAAAAAAATAAGAGTATGCTAAGACGTGAGCTGAAAAACCCTTAAGAGCTAACATTTCAAAATATAAACATGAATTAATGCTAGTGTCAAATTTCCCCCCATTTTCTGAATTTCTTTGGCATATTCTAGCTATGTATGCTGTTTATTAAAATTTGTTTTCAGTAAAATATGTAAGTACTATGAAATGAAATTATTTTGTTAAACTTGCAGTTTTGGTATTATTTGAACCTTGACTGTGGAAATCTGAATGAGATGAGATTAAAAGGTTTAAATAGCTTTAAAATGATATTTACATTAGCGCAATCTGTCCTTTTTAATACTAATCTGCTTTTTTAGTTGAGATTGTACTCTAAAAAACCCACCCAGGGTGCATTAAAATCGGCCAAAATATTTACACTACGAAGCTCCTTTCTTCATTTCCTAATCAGCCAGAGTTCTCAAGGAAAAGTTCAGTTCAGATATTAGCTATACTTCTTAGAAATGACCTTGTGGGGTAGAGAAGCATGGCACAGTGGCACTTTCCAGCTGTACACATGGTATCCGTCGGGGTACAATCATGCTCAGTCCCAGCACCGCAGGCTTGGACATATGTTGAGTTTTATTTCTTTCTTCTGACATTAATCCTATTCACCAGCTGTTCTGCCAGCTGCCATTCTTCAGCTTGGAGATTACATTTTGGGGGATACCAACAATCGCCTAGTTGACCAGTGTTCTCCCCACTTACTTTAAAAATGATTGGAGTTTTGGGTTAGCATTGCTCAGTCTTTTTTACTGCCTATGTCCTTAATTGTCTTTGAATTCAAGACTTGATTTATGATCACTTTGAATACACTGCAGAAAAAAACCTCAAAAGAGCTCTGATTTCCACCATACTGGTAAATCTGTGCTCACAGAAGGGGGAAAAAAAAAAAAGGTTTGCAGTTAACATTCTGAAAGCTGTAATTAATGTTACATGCACTATTATGTAAACAGCATTAATTAGTGACAAATTCTTCTGATAAAAATCATTTTTAATCAAAAGAATATCTTAATTTTTCATTTTTACATGAATCTATTTTAAGAAGTTGCAGTTTTGTAAGAAACTGTTTCACTAATCTAGTTTGAACAGGCTATTAAATCTCTGCTCCACTCATAACATATACTAATAAGTCGTATAGATTTCTTAGTTCATATTCCAGATGATCTGTCCATAAGCAGGATGTTAAACATCTGTAGTTTAAGCCTTCTGGGACTAACAAATGCATTAATGCTGGAAAGAAATGTGGCCTGAACAATAAGGTTACAGACCATGTGGTAAAGAAACAACCCCAATATCATCAACTCAGCACATACGGTGCACTGCACCCGAGTTCTAGCACAGCAGTGAAAGAACAATGTCAGTTCTAAATTGTATCCATTTATAGCGTGTATTTATCACAGTCATACCAGTAAAGACAGAGAATCCTGTATTCAACATAATTATTTCGTGTGGCAATTTAAAGATCTTTGTTGCACATTCTTCACAATTGAGCAAAATTGGCTATTAGCTGGATAAGGTTAAGCTAGACTATAATGGTAAATATTTATTACAGGAGTATTCGATTAATAACACATATTCTGCATTTCTTTGCACAGCCAGTGATTACATTCAGGTCATACAAAGCAGACATTCGAATTGTCCAACTCAGATCCCACTTTAAGGAAACAGGAGCTCCGTTAATGAAACCCACCCACCTTGATTCTTTTATTCCCCTGTTCCCTTTTGCATATTTCACACAATGTTCATTTAATACAGTTAGAGAATCAAGCTATCGAGAGTTAACACAGATGAAATATTTTTAAAATAGGAGTTACTCTTGACTTCCATCATAGTCAAGAAAAGTTCTTTGGAGGAATGGGGGTGGCGGAGACTCCTAAGAAATATTCCCAATGAGATAATGTTCCAGACTCACCAGTTGTGAACCCCCTTTACTAAATATGGCCATTCTATTTATAGAAATATTCATATTTTCATTGGTGGCCAAAGCACTGCTTATAGGAAAACCTACAGGTGACTAATAGGAGTTGCTCACTAAGTGGAATAATGAATAGTATTAGGTGTCAATTAAATCAAGCTTCCCCGAGGTGCAGGTGCTCCACAATGTACTGACACATTTCAAGTAGCAGCGCCACTTCACCCATGCATATGAACAAGCACATTTGCATATTAAAAAGCTGAAAATTATTTAACTGAAGCAAAAGTCTTTTAGAGATGATGGAGGTTATTAAAACTGTTGACAAGAAAGAAGGTAATTGCCTGAAAATGAGAGATGACATTCTGCTATACACAGGGAACGTTGTTTTTGTTGTATTGTGCAGCAGTGCCTGGGTGTATAACCTATTACATTGAGATTGCTCCTATGCAATTAGACCCTTTTTGTCCTCACTTCAATAAGGCTATGATTATGAAGGATTGAAGAACACTTGGCATATTGAATGTCTGTTGTTTTTATAACTTCGTCAGAAATGACAAAACACGTTTTGTGTCCTGTTTTTTCTTTGTAGGCTTATTGATTCTGTGATTATAATATTCATAAAAGACAATGTGTTCATGGTTGAACACTGTCATTTATACAGGTTTTATTTTTTTTATTTTTGAGCATAGTACTTGTTTGAATGCCAAGGTGTTAGTCAGAAAGATGGGCATATAGAAAGTAAAAGATGAATAGGTGAGACATTTAGCACTCTAATAATGCCAAATATTTCTATTAAAAGTCAAATAAAAAGCCCATATATTTCAGAATGTCTGCTCAGAAATACTCACCAACTTGTGGTTAAGTTACTTTTTATCTCTCAGCAGTAATTGTTTTCCTATGTGTTTTCTTTGTCCTGTCTCTCCTAGTGATAACCTAAAGAAACTGGTGGAATTGCACCTTGCAAGGGGCAGGAAAAAAATGTTTCTGTGTAAACCATGAGTGAGAAACTTCATTTAGCTCACACACAAGGAGGAAAACAATGAAGCTTCGCTTTACGAAGCTCTCTTAAGATAAAGGTGCCTGGCAGGCAATACCATTTAATGCTTACCACCTAAATGGTCATTTGTGGTGGGATTTGCAAAACTGCCTAAGAGATTTGGATGCCCAGTTCCCATTAAAGTTAATGAGAATTGGCGGCATCCAAATTCCCTTTGCAGCTTTGAAAATGTCAACCAGCCTTTCAGTGTTTGTGATCATGCTGTATGTTGAGAGAATGTTTCCTACAAGCTCTGTTTTTGTTAGGTTTTCTATTATGTTCCTGGAGTTGGCTCAGAATCTGGTGAGAAGCACAGCTACTGCAATGACTTGCTTTGAGTTTGGGCAAAGATGTTAACCTTTCTGCTTCACATACCCTGTCTGGAAATTACACACCCTAGCACTTCCTTGATTTTGCATTATGCTTTGGCGTATTTTGAATTAACTTATTTATATGAAAAAGTATTAAGACTTATTAATAAGAAGGTTTTATTTCAGTCCTAGTGTCCTGGTCTGTTTAGGCGTGTGAGACATGTAGGTCTGCATCTGTCTGAAACAATTTTAAATGCATTAAACCACATAACATTGTAATGATATAAATTATTTATGATATAATTGATGTGCTCAAACGCATAATGAGTCATGAGGATAGATGATCCAAACTCAAGTAAAAGTATGTCATCTATTAGTATTAAGTATCTTTTCAAGAATGCATGATTTTGTTCAAGTTGTGGCTTTTTTGTATGTGATTGCATTTTAATCTTTTGTCAACCACTGCATGTCATACACTTTCAGCTGACCCTTTCATGAAACCATTTATTTACTTTGATCTCTGTGACACTGAAATTAGCTGGTTTCTTAAAATTGCATTGGTCACAAATTGAAAAGTCAAATTTAATTTTATGGGGCCAATCTTGCAGTTCTTGCTTAGATAGTACAGACTTATGCCCCAAATGTAAAGAATTCTTATATCAAAGATGCTAGTTGTGCTTTATCTCATTGTGGAATGCCCCTACTGGACCAGATTTTCAAATGGTCTTAGTGTTCAACAGCTCTTATTTAGTCACAAAAAAAAAAGTTTCATTCCTTAAAACTTTCAGTGGTGAGAATAGCAGGAACACTTCACAGAAATTCTTCACATTTTTGGAGTGCTTGAAAGAGAATTGAACTTTCTGGAAACCCTAACTTCTTGGTTCTTGGTGTAAATGCATGAGAAAAATGGAAGCTCAGCAGCTGTCACATAGTTCTAGTATCCTGTTTGATGTGATATACGGTATGTGTGTGTATATTTCAACAGTTAAATATTTGATATTTTGTTGCCTTAGCATCTAGTATTTTTTCAAACAAAGGGAACACAAAATCAAAGAAAACATTGATTGATTTGTTTCAAGGGAAAGCACCACTTACCTGCTGTAGAGAGCACCAATGGCTTGATAAAATAAGCTGTAACTTCAAACACAGTAGCTCACATATTGTACTATAATATACTGTGGGAAGGTTTCTTAGCCAGGAGAAATGATAGATGACTGTTATGGGCCAAGAAATATCATTTGATAGGTCTTGTGTAGCAACCATTATGGAAGTCTTTAAAAACTAAAAGTAATCTCACAGATTTTAGTGGAAAATGAATCAGTTTTCATGCTATAGAAAATTAATGTTTCTAAAATAAATCTTGTTTTAGCCAACAAATATTTGGCTCCAACCAGAAGGCAATCAGGGAATGTTCTTTATGCCATTAGTGAAGCAGAGCATATGTTTCTGCTTTATTGGTTGCTGATATTAAGCACACTGATTTACTGGTTTGAAACTGATAGTTGGGCTGCTAGGATTCATTTAATTTGTATTAAGAATTAAGTTTAAATTTTCTGATGCATTTCTAAATTTTAGAAAGTTTTGTAATTTTTGGTTTTTTATTACAGAGAGAGTGAGGAATATTCTCATTACAGGATCTTTCCTTTATGAAGCCAGGCAATCTCCTGTGCTCTGAGCCATGGAAAAGACCAGAGTTGTAGCTGTTGTTCTGCAGGACTGATAGTCAGTGGACAAGAAAAGGGAAAGAAAAATGAGAGTCTGCTGAACCCCTGTGTTTATAACCACTCTGAAAGCAGAACCATGTTCATTTTGAAGTGAGTAGCCACATGGAGCTTGGTGAGCTCTGCAGACTTTGCTGCTGATTATTGTATGGTTACCTGCACTTACTGAGGACAGGACTCATGGGCCCAAGAGATCCCTGCTTGACTGGGGCTCCTAATGTATGGAGTGACTACTGATACTTCTGACAACTCCATATTAGCTTTTGGTGTGTTCCAGGCTTCCAAGATAGGAGGTACAGCATAGGTTTTGTGAGTTGTGGTAGAAGGAGCCACAATAGGGCTGTCAGAGGTATGGTGAGAAAGGGTTACGGTCTCCAATAGAAGCAGCTGACTCCCTCTGGGAGGCTGTGAATTCTTAAAACATATTTGCAGCTGGTGACTCCTGTATTGCTTTGTCTGAAAGGTATTATATAACCTCCTTTTTTCTGTTGGGAGTGATATTCAGCTCACACAGCCTTGCCTGTGTAGTTGTGTACACTCTGACCACACTGTCCAGTGAACCAATGATAAGTTCTGGTCACTGATGTCGAATGCCCAGGTTGTGGGGCTGATTTTTGAGGTATGCTCAGCACTTAGAACTTCAGCTCCCAAAACTACTGGGCCCACCAGCTTTGAAAATGAGATGCAATTTGATTCAAGCACCATTCCCAAAACTGCTGTCCATTTTTAAAATGCTGCAATTGTGCACATATCTGTTTCTAGCTGTAAACCCACAGATGTATAAATAAGTTACATAAGCATTCAATGTACATAAAATACTGGGGTTCTATGTATTCCATTTCATCTGGGCAGTAAAACCCAGCTGTCATTAAACATTATTTTTTCTTTTTTGGAATGACAGTTATGAAACAGCAGACTAGTCATTCTTCCAAAGACCCAGACCTTGGTTATTGAGATGCTCAGAAGCGTTTGTTGATTTTGCTGTGCCTCTATAATGCCAGCCTGAAGGTGCTGTTGATAAAGCCTTCTGAAAAACCTTCCCTTTTAACAGGAATCAAATTCTCTTTATTAGCATGAAAAAAGAGGAATACGTATCATCTGAATTGGATTACAGCTTCTCCAATACTTATTAAATGTTTCTGGAATTGCAGTGGGTCAATAAACTCTTCCTTTTTTTCCTGTTTTTTGGAGGTACTTACCTTGTCTGTTAACAGCTAACATGATAAATAAAAAAAATATATATATTTCAGAGAAAATTACATTTTTTTCTGCCTATATTTATGCAGGCAGAATCTTTTCCCCCTTTTAATTGTTTTGTCTTTAATCTAAATTAAGAATGGAATGGTTGAGGACTCTTTTACTATTTTTTCTTAGAGATAATGCTGGGACTTTCGTTAACAGAAAAGCTTACATCTCAGTGGAATACAGACACCCAAACTATTGTTTAGCTATCCAACTCCCAATTACACAAATGGCAATTAGGCACTTAAATCGCGTTTAGATATCTGAATAACTTCAGGGATTTGAGCTAATAGATCTTTCTGTATGACACATTTCTTATGTGGAAAGGAGGATGAGGGAGGGGAGCATGAAGGCAAAAGTACAATATCTGGTGAATTGATTCCTAGGTGACTTGCCTGGCTGACTATTCACAGCATTTATGAGTACCTCAATGAAATGTTTAGGAAATTAGCCTCTGTCCTGCTTACCAAAATTTGGTATTTCAGAGAGCCACTTGACTCTTTTAATTTCTCAAAAAAATAGGTTAAAAAGAGAGCAAGCTCTTTTGTGCCCTCAGATTCTCACTTGGTTTCTAAACATATTTTTTTTTCAGTCTTTTTCATTGTATGGCTTAAAAGAAAGCAATTTTTTACGACATGTAGGCAAATTTGACTTCTGATGAGCAAACCCCATCCATCGAAGTTTGTTTGAATAACTGAAGAAATTTTGAGATCCAGATTTTACTCAGTTTTTTTTTTTTTTTTTTTAATCTGCAGATTGCACAAAAGCTAGGAAGGGACTTGGTGAGCAAGATCTTTCGGCTACTTTTGGGTGATGATAATAACTGAAAGGAAATTCTGAGTCCCAATTGGAATAATTAATTATAACATTTTCCATGAGTATTTGGGGCAGCTCTTTTCTGTCACATGTAATCATTTAATACTCATTATGAAACTATGGTTAGAATGGGCTTAACAACTTTGCATTGTTGTGTTTTCAATTCAGTTATCTCTATTACGCAATGTTATTTTTCAAGTAAGTTTTTTTTTTAATTGTGCTTTGCCAAATTTTCCTGTTTATGAACTATTCAAAGATAATTGAAATTGCCTGTTTCTCACATGTATCCTATTCATGCCATCTGCTACCTGAAATTTAGTTTGGATACTTGCCATGCCGTTGTAAAGTGTTTTCAGTTTTATTTAATTCTAGTTGACCATATGTTGTACTTATATTTGTGTGTGTTTATATCACATATATATTTATACCGTGGAAGCATTCATTTATCTTGACTTCGCCTGTTTACAGCAGATATTATTACCTCATGATGTCTGAAGTCCAAAATTATTTTCTTTCAGAGTTAGTGAAATTTGGTCTTCATTCAGGACAAAAATTAAGAATTACTGAATATGGTATAATTCTGAAAAAATGTCAAGTAAACTTTGAAAATATGTAAAAGTTAAGATAGTGTAATTGAAAAATATATTATTGTGCTAAAACTGGTTATATTACCATTTTGCAAGAGAATGAAATTCTTCAGTAGTTTTATGGGAGAAAAAGATCATCTTTCTAAGAAACTGAGTCATGAAAGAATTGAAGGGTTGGCTTTTATTCACCCACCAGTGTTTTTGAAACCAGCATGTTGAGTGTGGTATTCAACTCCTTTATTCCTGTATTCCAGCTTCAGTCTAATGGGGTGACCCAGCTAGACCAGTCTGTGTGACCATCCAGCAGAGCAGCTCCTGCATGGCAGTTTTACAGTACAGAGGGATTTTTTGGAGATGGTTGGAGAATTGCTGTATTTTCCTTAACACTAGCTTGAACGGCAATGCTGTGTGAATATAGGTGTGCAGCACAGCTGAGAGTTGATTTGTTACAATATTTATCTCCCTTTGTGCACTGAGATGGTATCTTTTACTCCTGGCTGTATCATTCAGGAGTAATTCTTTCTCTTTGTAGCAGGTCAGCCATCGTATATCTTTTGCATAGTTTCAGAAATGCTTGTTTTTATATATATGTGTATATATATACGTATATCTAGTATGCATTCTGCCTGTGTCAAGGGCTGATAAAAATGCCCAATTGCAGTGCTCAGACTTTTGCCAGCTCCATCACTGTGGCTGATGATGCACGCTGGCTCTCTGCTCCTGCTCCTTTAAAGTTCCTGGGGTAAAGGATTGGAAGTAGGCTCAGAGAAGTCTTGTAGCTTCAGTTCTGCATCTGGGCATGTATAAAGATCTGGCTGGTTAGAGGGAAGTGTTAGACTCTGTCGGCAGCCTCACTGGCTGAGGCAAAGCTACTCTGAAGGTCTTGCTGGGCTGATGTGTCTATACTGTTGTCTCAGAGGGAACAGCATGTGTTTCATTCTGTGCTGGTGAACACTGCTGTCAGACTTCTCCAGAGAGAGAATGCAAAAGAGTTAGTGAAGGTACCGAGGTAAAAACTTATTACTCCATTCTCCAAAGTATTTGTGGCTCTCATATGCATTTACTCTGCAAATAAGCTTTTGAAGCCCTATGTAAAACAGTATTTAATTCACTGAAAGCTGTTTAATTCTCCATGAAAGTCTTTAACATCATTTCTGAGAAGAGAATCTTGCCTTCTTTGTACTCATTGGCCCAAGTCCTCACATTCACCAAATCCAGACTGTCCCCGAGGTGTTACCTGTGGAGCCTGTCTGAGCAGAAAGCATCTTTCAAGAGGTACAGGAGAAAAGAGTATGTGCTAGTATAAAAACTAGATGATTCTAGGCAAAGGAGAAAGAAAACAGAAGAAACCAAAAAAGAGAATGGAGACAGTAAAGAAGGAGTTTAGAGTTCTCCTAATAAAGTCCAGAGTGCAATAAGTGAGTGTTTGCAGATTGGGTACAATGATTTAACCCCACAGCCTGTTTCACTATTAGAGACCATTTTGTTGTATGCACAGAATCCAGCTTGCCTCTTTCATGAAGAACCCAGTTCCCTACAACTTTTGTCTTAGATGTGGAGATTAGAATTATTTTAAATTTGCTCACTGGTATTTAACTTGCGGTCACCTGCCAAGTGTGGCATTTTTAGGGTAAGTGCTATTATTTTTCCAGGCTCAGGGTTTACAGTTGTCATCTGATTTGGAAAATGTGGACAGGATGAATGGGTTTGTTCCTTTTGTAGGGGATTACAATAATACACGGAAGCTTGTGAGTGCTTCTGACAGATGTGCTGGCGGCCTGCCACTGCGTGAAGGGTGCGGCTCTGACTGACAACTTGCAATTATGTGATGATGAATGGTTCTGATGTGTGTTCAAGAGAAAACCACTTTCTAGAAAGTGAAAGTTGTGCATACGGTTCCTATAAACTGAGTCTTAAGAAAGGCCCTAACTTCTATTTTTTTTGTTGGAATAACCAACTTGGATCCCCTTTTCTGTCAAACTTTTTTTGGTTTTGATAAATAAGGGCCAACCCAAAGTTTGTATGGGGAAAATTAGCTTTGGCCCATTTTGGCTGGAGAAATGCTTTATCTGCGTTTTTAGTCAAACTGACATCATCACTGCAGAGATGTACAAATGCATACACACAGAGAAGTACTTAAATATATACACATGACTGTGCAGTAGCCAACAAGTTCATCAAAGCAAATCCATCGAGCAAAAAACCACTTTTCTGTTAGGGGTATAATTCACCCATCAGTAGGACTGTGTAGCTCATGTTAGTGTTAATGGGAGTTTCAGCCACACTCCAAAGACAGAATGTACCCACAGGGGACTTAAAAATGATCCCTTTCTTTGCCAGATTTGATCCAGATTTTTTGCAATATGGTACTGTTGAAGTCACAGCCTCTGAGCAACAAGACCTAGAGAAGGTCAAGTACAGGACCATGCACTTGGATCCTTGGCCCTGGAAAATTGTTGCAGAATCTAATTGATATTGGTTTGCTCAGTGTTGTTTTCTGATATATGTACTACATCTAGTAGCTGATATGAATTGCCTAATTTGGGCAGATCTTAGGGGTAACTTTGCTGGTGATACTGTGAATTGAAAGCAGAACACCAGCAAAACAAGAGGAATTGGGCTTTAAGATTAGGATGACCCCCACCTGGAATACTACATATTGTTCTGGTGTCCCCAAGATAAGAAGGCATGGAGCTGTTGGACCAAGTCCAGAGGAGGGTCATGAAGTTGGTAAGAGAACTGGAGCACCTCTCCTGTGAAGTCAGGCTGAGAAAACTGGGACTGTTCAGCCTGGAGAAGAGAAGGTTTGGTGGAGGCCTCATGGCAACCTTCCAGTCTGAAGGAGTTACAGGGAGGAGGGACACTTATTCAGGAGCAGTAGTGATAGGACAACGGGAATGGGTACAAACTGAAAGAGGGGAGTTTGGATTAGATATTAGGAAAAAATTCTTTACTGTGAGGGTGGTTAATCACTGGCACAGGTTGCCAGGAGGGTGGCTGTGGGTGCTCCAGTCCTGGCAGTGTTCAAAGCCAGGTTGGATAAGGCCTTGAGTAGCCTGGTCTAATTGGAGATGTCCCTGCCTGTGGCAGGGGTGTTGGAACTAGATGGTCTGTAAGGGTAATTCTGTGATTCTGTGACTCCATGTGCTAAGCTAGGAACAGGAGGCTATAAAAGCAGTGGTTAAAAAATAGAGAATTGAGCAGAGAAAAGAATATGTGTATCTGTCCTGGTAGAAATCTTTTTGGGTACAAAATTAGTGGTTTCAAAGTATTTTTTGTGGTCTTCTCTTTGGCCAGACTTTACTGACCCTTTTGCTGGACTACTGGTCCTTCTTGTTTCTGGTATAAAGTTGTGGAAGCTTTTTCAAAGGAAAAAGAACAGTTTTGAGTACAGGTGAAACATGCTCATGGTATTAAATTTTAATCTAGACTTTGCAAAAGCTGCTATTGTTATAAAGGAATTGTTGAGCAGCCTGATCCAACATGGTGATTCCTACATGCCTTGACAGTGAACAATTATCCTGGTTTTCCAATCCTTTTGTAGGCAATATTTGTTCTTATTCTATGATCAGCTATTTAATAAAAAATAAGGTTCCACTATGAGGGCTTGCATCTCTGTCAGTATCCACATTTTGAAATTATTTCACTAGAGTAAAAAGAGGAAAAAAAAAGTAATGAAAACAAATGAACAAATATAATTTTGTAATTCATTTTGTAAATAACTGCAGAAAAGTAACAGAATATGGCAATTTAAATTCTTTAACATATGTTCTAGGCTAATTTCCACTAGTCTTAAATACTGAGGAGGTCCGGTTAAGAGTTTACAGTGGAAAGGAGATGTTATTGTCTTTGTATCAAAGTTCACATTTACACCATGGTTTATAGGCTAATAAACTCATTAGGGAGTTACCTTTTGCTGAAGAAGGAAACATATCTTTCCCGTCAGCTAAAAGGCTTTTGGACGATTCTGGAAAATATCTGGATGTGGGATAGTTCACAGAAAGGAATTGTTGTTCCTAAATACAAGATTTTGGCACAGTTATTGCACACCTAGAATTGAAGAATTTTTGAGTTTCTCAAGAAACTTGAGCAATATGACAGTCGAATTAAAAAATAAAACAAACCTGTGTGACTTTCAGCATTCATGGACTGAACCAGTGGCTCTGAGACCTGGGACCAAAGTATTCACTTTGCTTGGGAAAAGCTATGCCTGTGCATAAATCCTTTATGTCTTTGTGCTGGCCAAGGTTTCGTGTTCATTGACCTCTGACTTAGGCTGAGAAATTGTTCCCTTCAGATAGTAAGTTATATAACATAAATAGCTCTGAAAGGAAAAAAGAAGAAAAAACCCTGAGTTTTTCTCATGCAGCTTAGGCCACTGAGCTCTGAAGACTCCCTGAGTTTACTAGAAACAATTAAGATGTATTATTATAATTTTTTTCGATGGGCTTCTCTGAGGAAGTACATTAGGTGCTGGACATTTAGCAGTAGTAAAGCCAAACAACAGTCCTTGCCACAGAGAACTCTCAGTCAAATCTTATAATAAGAGAGAACAGGTGAAAATCTGATTGGTGTGGAAAAGTGGGCACCACTGACATTGACGTTAGATATTGCTATAAGGAGCAGCAGTCACAGTGTGCCACCTGCCCAGCCATACATAAGGTGGTGTAAATTATACCTTGCCCATAAATAAGTGTTTAAAAAAAGCTTAAGGAACCAGAGACGTGTAACTTGCAATGTTTGAGATTCTGCCTTCCTAGTGCTCATGATTATATTAATAGTGTGAGGGCAAATGCAGGAGGAGAGTTCAGGCAGGTTGGCAGCCTGGAGATTAGAGAAGTGTTTAGCTGGCAAAAAAGACTGCACAGTTGTCTAAATACAGTAAGTTTTGTGAGTAACATCAAGATAAAAACCACAGTAAAATAATTTTCATATGGAGTAAAGACAGTGAAAATGGAACTAAAGAGTAAGAGATTGAGCTGGATTTAATGTATGTAAACACAAATTAGGTGGACCAAACTGTTACCACGTGGAGAACCTGGCAGCAGCCCAAACTTCTGCCTTTGGCTTGATAGTAACAGGCCCTGGCACATTCAAACAGTTGTGACCACATCACTTTTTTTCCTGTATGAAGTCCATCCATCCAGGTACATAAAAACCTTAGGAATCTCGCAGTGCCCTTGCAGAAGATGCTTTTAAAGGAAGTATATTATAAGCATAGTGTAAGGATTATTATTACAATTAAAAAATATATGGGTGCTGCTGTGAGTTTTGTTATTCCTAGAGCACAAGTGCATGAAGTGCATTAGTCTGTGATTATTGAATGCAGCAGGAATCAAATCTTTGCCTGTTACTCATGCACTGAATTTGGTAACACATTTAAATGAATAAGGCAATATTAGACCTTATCACAGTCTGCAGCTTCCTCATGAGGGGAAGAGGAGGGGCAGACACTGATCTCTGCTCTGTGATGACAGTGACAGAAGCCAAGGGAATGGCCTGAAGCTGTGTCAGGTGAAGTTTAGGCTGGATATCAGGAAAAGGTTCTTCACCCAGAGGGTGTTTGGGCACTGGAACAGCTCCCCAGGGCAGTGGTCACAGCACCAGCTGACGGAGTTCAATAAGGGTTTGGACAATGCTCTGGGACACATGGTGTGACTCCTGGGGTGTCCTGTGCAGGGCCAGGAGCTGGACTTCATGATCTGAGTCTGTTCCTACTCTGAAAATTCTGTGAATGTAATGATTTTTCAATATACTATGTCATTTAGTATTCAAAGAAAGATATTTCCTTCCTGTCCTGTTCTTTAGAATAAATATATCTAAGATCAAAAACCAGAACTTAAAACTGAATAATCTTTTGTTCTGATAACATGGAATTTTCTCCTGGTCCTAAATATGACAAGAACCCAACAAAATATCTAAACAACTAAGTCTGTGTTAGATTCTTTTGCATTTGGGTAAAGAGTATACCATAAACCAACATTAATCTACAATTTCAAAATAGCTGTGTAGAATTTCATGCATGCTTAAATTTTCTGGGGAGTTATGCAGCTAAAATTCACCTCATAAATTTAAACTCCTTGTAACTCTAGAGTCTGGATTAAATCAACAAAAGCAAGAAGACTAAATGTTTAATACAGAAATTGTGTAAATTATCTTTTTTACCTTCAATATAACTTTTAGTGAAGGTTGTGGTGTAACTGAGCTCCATGGACTGGTTCTTGTTTGTAGTGAGGAGGATTCTGGAAAAGAAAGAATGTTATGCAGCACAATAGGAATTATAAATAGCTTGATATAGGTACTGTGAACTTAAATGTAGTTTTCCTTCTATGTAACTGTGAAGATTTAATTGCACTGAATAAGGTTTTGCTTTTTGTGTAGCAGATTATTAAATCTCTCAGATGTTTACAAATTACCCCAATTTTCTCCACTTTGATATTATTGTATTACTATGTTATATATTTTGGGAAGATGTTTCTGATGTTTAATTTTTTGCTCCATCTTTGGGGGCAAAAATAATTTTCTGCTGTGGAACTGTGTTAATTAGTGCAGAGAAGTGTGACAATGCTTGCTCTAAGCAAAGAGGGGACCTTATAGAAATCTGTCAGCTTATACATGGGAGTGTCAAGATTTGCTCTCTTGGGAGAGCAAAAGGGGGTTATTCTGTTTTGCTGCACTAGGACAGGGTGCAACATGCACTGCTTTATTATCATTAATGCTTTTATTTGCTGGAGTCCAGTGTGCTGGAACTTTTTTACATTCACTCTGCCTTTAATTTGGAGTGATCAGTAAACCCTTCAAATTGGTGTTGTTTTCAAATCTGGCTACTGAGTCTGATTTATAGAAATCTGTTTATATACTTGTGTATATAGCCACAGGTTTAAACAGGTTTCAAATCTTTAATTTTGCACTATGTCTGCATAATTGGTGAAAGCTTTCTTCAGCTGCCCACCAAAACTTAAAACATATTAAAATGAAACCAATTTTTGTTTCCATGTAGAAAAGTATAATTTTCTTATATGAATAAGCAATAGTTTTTCCTGAAGAAGAATTCTAATTCATCCATTTCACTAACAGGATGATGCTCCATGAATGTGAAACTATCCAATAACTTGTTATGTTTTTACTGGTCCGCATGAAGTTTTAGTGCCTATTAATTGCTTATTATTCAAGCTGTGCTCAGAAGACATGGATATTACACAATTGGCTAGGGTGTTGTTTTTTTTTTTTTCCCCAGAATATTCAGTAAATGTGCTACAAACAAATTATCTTCTCAAAATCTTTGTAAAGAGGAAGAAAATGTAGTCAGGATGCCAACTCACAGGTGTGAGACCAAGAATATGACTTTAAAAATGTCATTGATTTCTTGGTTGTTCAGCTTGAGGTGCTTAGGCCCTGATTCTTTTCCAGGGGACCTAACTTTGTGCAGCAGTTTATATATAGTTATATATATTATAGCCTCAATCTTTACATTTACTTTACATTGACACAGCTGCAGCTGTGAATGTTCAGCAGTTCCTCAAATAAAGCCCCAAGTTTTTTTAAATTGAGCTCCCAGAAAATGCAACTGCGACCCATCATTTCTCCTTTTGCAGTTCTCTCCCTCATTCATTTAGTTTCTTTGAACTTTTGCAATGAAATATAGCCAATGACTGCATGGGCAGCAGCCTCATTTGCTCTGCAGTTCCACTTTCTGCTTTCATCTGGGATTATCCCATATGCTGAATATAGCAAGAATACCATACAAAAATTGTGTACATTTAAAAAAGTATTTAAAGGATATATCATAATGTACACAGGGGCTGAGTTAGGATTTCCTGGGGAACGTTAATTCTAAGATTTCCATATCTTTCCGTTACTTGACTTTGAAAAATTAATAATGTTCTTTTATAGGAATAAAAATGATGGTTAATTTTCTCCTCTATGTATATAGGGAAATGAAAATGTGAAAATATTATTCTTGAAGATATTAGTGCCTTCTTTTCTAAAATCTTTTCACAGCTATTATTCCAGAAATATCTATCCATGGCAGTACTAGGTTAATGCTTGAACTCCATGATCTTAGAGATCTTTTCCAACCTAAATGGTTCTTTGAGTCTATGGCAAGAACTGGTGCTTGTGAGATTTGTAAACCTTTTAAAGCTCTTTTTGTTGAAATTTGCTCAGGAAATTCTTGCTGGGTCTGTATTTATGTTTATATAGGATATGTTAATTTGTTTAAGTCAAAATTTTAGTAGTAAAAAAGGGGCTACAGAACTGATTTTGTCAGTGTATTTTAGTGCCCTGTAAAAGACTGCATCATGTGCCACAGAGACCTTCAGAAATGGTAAATAGAGAGGAGATTCTAGCTATTGTTTTCATTCCTCTGCATCCTTGTTTGAAGTAATTTCAAATCAAGAGCATATTATCTTGCTTTCTTTGTATTATACTTTTACATACAAAAATGCTTAAGGATTTCTCAAGAAAAAATCTTTTTGTTATACAATTGTTTTAATTTCAGAATATTTTATGTATGAGCTGAGTTAAGATTTTTATGCACAATATTAAGAAGCCTTCAAATAATTAAACAGATGTTTATTACTGCATTATTAGGGTAATGAGTAGAACACGATTTGGGGGAACAAAATAGAGGTCTTTTGAATCATTCAGGTTTTGTTCATAAGTCATCTGGTGTCACAAATTTTGCAAGGAACATTAATCAGTTTAATAGAAACTGATTTTCCTTGCTTTTCAGGAAGTCCCCTCACTCCCATTCCCTCAATACTCTGAAACTAACCTGGTGTGAAGGAGCCTCCACACTTTTGTTTTTTTGTACTACCTTTTGTTTAAGATGTTTTTAGTCCTCAAAACTTTGCCTAGTATTTTCATATTAATTTTATAGAACTTCTACCCTGTTAAAAGATACAGTACTTAGTTGGTGTCACACTTGATAGGAGAAGGAGCAATAACATAAATGTCTGTTTGTGCTACCAGAGAATTTCCTGAGTTGAGATGGGATCCTCTGCCTGCTTCAGCTTGGTGCAAGAAGAGTTGTGCACTGTTAAGAGAAAAGAAAATCTGCCCCCCTTTCCTTAGTAAAATGTCTGGGTTTAGTACATAGCTGGACACAGGCTGGCATTCCATCTGCAACTTCTTGAGCTACTAAGGAAATGAATTTTTAAAAGAGAGATGCCCCATGTCCAAAAAGCATATGGTACATGATTTTTTCCAGAGCAGTTTAACAAAGAAACATTTAGATATTACGCCCTTAATATTTATTTGAGTAACAGGGAGAAGAATGTCATTTCAACTCAGAAGTGTTTGAGAAGAGTGGATGCCAAAGATGAGAGTGAATTGTTTAGGGTTATAAAAAGGCTGTAACAAGGTACAGAGGTATGAGATTATGAGAAAGAATAATTAGACCAAATATTGGGAGAAATTTCAAATCTATTGAAGACTAAGTAGGCTGTGATGGTGCTGTGCTGATGAATTCTAGCGAAGATATTGGCTCAGTCTGTTCTTTTCCACTTGGGGAAAAAAAAGAGAAAATCTAGAGCTGTTCAATAAAGAAAGATGTGAGGATGTGGAGGCAAAGAAAATAATGAAAATTGAGATCTGCTTCCATTAGCACAACTTTCTCCTTCCGCAAAATAACAAATATTGCAAATCCTATTGATTTCATTGCTTTGCTAGGATGTACATCGCAAGAGACAGGAAAATAAGTGTATCATTCTCCTTTTTCATATCAGTTTATATAGTCTTTTTACCAGGGACTGCAAGCAAATTGTGCTCCCCTTTTCCTATCTATCCCTGATTGCTGTTGTTTAAAGCCTAAAGCAAATTTCTCTTGCCCATATTATATGTTCACTTGGAAAGTAAATAGAGGTGCAGATACTTAGAGAATAGGTGAATACATGTAATATACTGTATACTATCATTGTAATGCAAATAAGGGAATAACTTCAGTGAATACAGCCAATCTAACAGTAAAATATAGCTTATCATGGAATGGAGATTTTAAGTGGAGGAATGAAATGTACATGTAATTTTAATAGACTTAAAAGATATTTCTCTTGTACTAATATGCCAAAACATTGCATCCAAGCAATTACACTGACACTTGAGAAAGCTTCTTTTGACATACGGAGTGTATTGTCTAGTGCAGTGTTCATGAAATTAACATTTTCCTGAAGTAATCATATACAATTAAGTGACCAAATAGTTCTGAGGCAATACAACTGTATTCCACAGGAACTAAATATATTTCTTCACACTGATCCTGCATGTTTTAGTTGAGCAGTCATTAGCATGTTTATAATGGTTCTAATTTAGCACAACATTTTCTGAATTTCATCCTTGAGTCATGTACAAATTGTTCATATTGAGTAAACAAAGGAAACAGATTGCATTTTATACTTAGTAATTTATCTGAAAGAAGAGGGGAGGGTTAATTGTCTGAAAGTTTTGCTCTGTTTGGGGAAGTGATTCTAGTCTTGCCTTGCTTGGCACACAATGCCTTTTTCCCTCTGTTCTAGGGGGAAAAGAAAAAAAAAAGGAATGGAGGAGTGAGTAAAATGAAAAATTAGGAGCAGGACAAGATTTGCCACTCCCAAAGGGGAGTGTAGAGCAGAACTGGAGCTGGCACGAGATTATCTAAAACAGTTGGTGCATTCCTTAATGATCAAGTGCTTGAGAAGTCCAGCTCTCTCTCACAGAGCATCTGTGTTGATGTTTATATCAGTGCCCTGCTGTATGGGAAAAGCATGCTTTCTCTTGTTGCTTTTCTAAAAATAGTATGGCATATAGCATTGTATGAGTTATTTTAAGAGAACAAAAACATTTGCAAGGTTAAAGGTCCTGCTTTTTAATAAATAAATAAAAATAAAGGTCAGGACTGTATCTCGGGCTGTTCTTTCCATGAAATTCAAACTTCTTTTTTATCTGGAGTTTTGCACTGAGCAGAATTTTTTGCACTAGAGAATTCCTGTTGAAACAAACCATTTTAGGCAGAATTGGTAGAAATTCAGACTCTATAGATTTTTCCACTAACCGCATCATAAAAAGCAGGTATGGAAATCACCCCCAGCTAAATTCCAGTGTTTCTGTTTAGAACGTCTGTTGTTTCATGCAAGATCTAGACCATTCAAGTAGTGCAAATGAATTCAGAGGAAAACCAGAACATTTTAATGCCTAATTATTTTTAGTGATCTTGGAGAGTTTTAATTAAAAGTTAAGAGACCTCTCCAAGCTCTTACAGTTCTAATTTTATCATATTGTGGAAATCTTGTAACTATGAAAAAATGTGCAGCAATTGGCAGATCTGCCTGATTCCCTGTCCTAAACAAAATGATGTGTTTGGTAGTCAGATCTCAGTTGCATTTCCATCATTGCTCTTGCAAGAAAACATCCAGTGTGAGCTGTCTGCCCTTTGCATCTAATTGTATTTAGGAAGTGTTCTTTGCATTTTTCTTATGTTTTTATTTGGTTGGGTTTTGTTTGAGTTTTTTTTTTCTTTTTTTTCTCTCGTTTTTTCTTTTTAACTTTTTTTTAAACTTCCTATCAAACAGAGTTTGATAGGAATGAGAATATGAGAGGAGGAAGTAAGTGACTGGCCAGGATTATTTGTCTCCTTAACAACCCAAGCAAGATATAGAATTTAGGAAAGATTTTATTTTATTTGTAGTTTGCAATAAAAAAAGCTAAAGGAATTAGCATCTTTTCCTGTTCTAAATGTCATGTTGCTAATTTTTGTGACATGACTATATTTTTTGCTTTTCAAAAACTTGCATTTGGAGAGCTTATTAAATCACGAAATTCTGGAGAAGTTGGCCAAAGAGATCAGTTCATTGGCTAACGACGCGTTGAAACGCCTTGTATTTTAATTTTCTGTTAGACCGTGGCAATTAATTATGGTACAAGAATGGCACAGAAATTGAGAGGGATGAGATGAGATTCCCCTGACCTGCTGCTCCACTGACAGCAAGATTGAAGCCAAGCTGCTTATGAGCGAGAGGCAGTGGCAGTATATTGCAAATATGGATGTTAAGCCTTCAGGCTGATTTTTGATTAGTTTCGTATTGTTGCCGAATCCTTTTCTTTTATTTAAAGTTTATTGAGACAGAAAAGGATAATTTGTGTTTGAAAGAAGAAGAAAAGGAACTATGGCAACAAAAAAATCTATTTTAGTAATGTTACACAAATGTTACATCTTTGGATAAAAACAGAATAGATGTACCATCCAGCAGTTAAATTTCTAATAGTCATGGTTAAACTGCATTTTATTTTTCAAGTAGTGAATGAAAACATGAGTCCTTAATTTAATTTTGAATTGTTAGAAGAGTATTAAATTGTGTTCTTTCAAAGTGAATTAAATTAACCTTTTGCTTTTCTTTTTGATAGGGAAATGTTAGAGTTTACATATAATTTTAAAAGACATAACATGAAGCATGAAAATTAGGAAATATTTTTATGATTTCATTCTATACTAGGTGGTTCTTTACCTCAAGGAAATCTGATTGGCAGTGAACTCACAAAAGACACATAAGCAAACTGTTGCCATGTACTCAGAGAGGGATCTGTTAACTAAAGATCCCAACACAGGTATATTAAAACTCATCACAGGTTTTTAAAAAAACATACTCAGTTTTTGGAATATTTCACCATTTTAATGACTGGATCTAATAATAGCAACGATGGACCTGCTGTTTTAGTGTAAGTAACAAAGATTGACTAGAGTAAATTTAAATTGTGCTTGACTATTATTCAGAAATATTTCATTTAGATTTTTCAACTCAGAAGAGGATTTAGTATTCTATGAAGAATATTGAAACAAGCCTTCCTCTTTTAGATCTGTGAGGTATTGTGGTGTTATTATTTTAGGTGTCATGTCCTTAGCTTCACCCACTTGAAAAAAAACACGTTTGCACTTGAAGCATGGGGTGAGATGTGCAAAGGTGCAAGAAAGAAGCAGGCCAAAAATGGCAGTCACTGTAATGTTAATTTGCAGCTTAGTTGGTTTTGGGGGGAAAAGTATCTCTTCTGTAGGAGGAATCAAGTGCAATAGGCCTAGTAAGCACACAAATGTCTGTCACAAGGAGCTCATAATCTTATTTAACATTCTTTCAAAGAAAAAAACCCACACAATACTTATTCTCAAACAAATATTTCATAGATGCTGACAGGCTAATTCCACTTGTGCTGTTTTTCTTATACAGACTTGAATGAGGCATGTGAAGTCATTTGACAAAGTCTGGTCCAAAGGACACCTTTTCTCCCATGGAGCTGAAGGCAAATAAAATGTAATGAAAATAGCTTGGGGAATATAGAACACTAGAGATGAAGGAACTGGCAAATTGATATTTAGTCCCAAACTCTGCTCAAATGTCATATTTTTATGTTTAACAATATCTGCTAAATTATAATAGGATATAACTATAGACTTAGTCCTGAAATAGAGACAAAGATGCCTTTAGTTCTGTAGTATCGTTCTTCTAAAATGCAGAAAATAACTTTATCCTCCTCCTCCTACTGTGGATCTGATAATGTTTTAGAGCAATTTCTCTTGCAGCATGCCTGATTTCTCTGCTAAATCCTCTCCCTTGTCTTTCCCAGTGCCTCTTTCCTTGAGATGTAACAATTCAGATGCACGTAGAAATATGTCACCTATACCTCTATACCTTTGATTGAATTATATTTCCGTATTGTTTATGAACTTGCTGTGCATTTGCAATCATTATTAATAAATCAATGTGCTTTTGTCTTCTGTCACAAAGTAATGTGTGGATTCAAAAAGAATTGTATGCAAAACAAGTCATGTTTTAGAACTCATATCATTAATAATTATCAGTTTGCAGTATTGTTACAACATGTTTTGAGGGAAGCTTATTATAAAAGAAATAACAAGGCACTGCACAGTAGAAAGAATAAGACAGTTCAGTTGATCACTGGTATAGGTGTTATAAATATGCCAGTCTGTACTATAGTGTTTTATTAAGTCTCAAAAAGTCAAAGCTGATTTGAAATAATAATGTCTGACAGTGCTTTGAAGTTTTGCTGCTGCACTCTCACATTTAGGTTTTCTTTTATGTATGACTTTACCATAAAAAAACAAAAACTCACACATGGCATGAATGTCTTTTTTTTTTTTTTTAATCTGTATTTCAAAGAAAGTAATGGGAGGCTACTTTAGTGAATTAAGAGGGGGAAAAAAAAAGGAACAACCCCCCAAAATCAATGANCTGTACTATAGTGTTTTATTAAGTCTCAAAAAGTCAAAGCTGATTTGAAATAATAATGTCTGACAGTGCTTTGAAGTTTTGCTGCTGCACTCTCACATTTAGGTTTTCTTTTATGTATGACTTTACCATAAAAAAACAAAAACTCACACATGGCATGAATGTCTTTTTTTTTTTTTTTAATCTGTATTTCAAAGAAAGTAATGGGAGGCTACTTTAGTGAATTAAGAGGGGGAAAAAAAAAGGAACAACCCCCCAAAATCAATGAGGATAGGTGCAGGCCACTGTCAGGTCATACAGTATTCATGTAAGCTATGGCTGGGGCGAGTAACTTGTTGAAGAATGTAAAAGTGAAATTAAAAGGAAAAAAACCCAGAACTGAAAAAGGGGGAGAATAAGGATGAGACAAGAGGCAAAAGCTAGCCCTGATTCAAACAAGATGACTTTCATTCAGTCAGAAGAACTTGAGAGCTTGGCTGTGATAGCTAACACGCTCGCTCTTCATCACCGGCCGTGCAACAAAGAGCTGGATTCCATCCATTCCATGACTGATTGATTACCCAACGGACAAATGTTAATTCTTTTCATCGATGCTTTGTCATTGTGAAGAGATCCTTTTCATCTAACACCTAGGGTTTTTTCCCCTCAGTTTTTTTTTTTTTTCCCTGATTATCTATATCTTTTAACATCCTCTTCTCATTCACCTTTGCAAAACTGTCATGTCTAACAAGATTCTCACAGTACTTTAAACTCCTTTAGTTTACAATTAAAATTGCTAACTAAGTATGTAACAAACCGTGATATTAAATAATACTCAAAGATTTAATTTAGTCATCATAATCATACTTAACCTGTTTGCTGTCCTTGAAGGGATTTTTTTCCTAGTTCACAAGAGACGAATATAAAGGAAGAGAAGCTGTGTGTTTTTTAATAGAATAAATTGCTCCAGTGCAACTTCACGAGTTTGATCTTACATGTGCCAGTAGAAAATATGCTACTGTGCGGCATAAGCCTGACTGTGGTTTATAAAGTCAGTGAGAAGAGCTAAAAATGTATAAATGCTAATTTCTTTCATTGCTTCTTTTATAATTGTCTTTAGCAAGAATACCCCTGAATTTTGAAAATGTCGGGATCCACAAGGTTTTGGAATGGTGCTGAAGCAGTGCAGGGAGAGTGATGCAGTGCAGATGTGAATTTGGGCTCCTTTCTTCACTGCTCAGTGCTGGATTCCAAGTCGATGTTTTGTTTCTATAATGAATCAAATCACAAAATGAATCAATATGGATGAAGACATTTTACTGATGTCAGAAGATATCTCTGTAGATTTTATATGTCTGTAAAAATTACTTTTCAGTACAGAAAGAACAAAAATCCCTTTCTGATTCATAAACCTTTTCAAAATGTGTGTTTGTGAACATGGAATACAGAACTTGAAGGGAGTCACGCCTTTCAAGTATAAGCCTTTATATTTAGTTTTGGGTCTAATGTGGAGGACCTCCGGAGGGCTTTAAGCACATATCGTGATTTTAAATTTGAAAAATTATGCAGAATAAACATGGTAATTGAAAATATACAGGATTTTCATAGCACTACTTTTACAATAGTATAAAAAAGTTTATTAAAAGGCTCATTGTGTAATCATTTTTGTAATCCTCTCAATAGCAAAATACAGTAGCTATAAATTGTGTGGTCAGATCCAGAACACAGAATTTGAATGAGATAGGGGTGCTAAAAGAACTCTTTCTTAAGGAATTTTTCAGTCATTTGTAGAGAAAAATTCTAACTAGCAATGTGATTATATCAAAAAGGCACACAAATAGACCTGTTTTCCAATCTAGCTCTTTCCCAGTCTGTCTTTAGAAATACATTTTTTGTCCTTACATAATATAAGAACGCTACAGATAAGCATGGGGGTTCTTAGGAACAGTGAGAGAAAAAATAAAACAAGTGCTTTTGAGGAAAGTATTTTATCCATTTCAGTAATATGCTAGTTATTTCTTTTTTTTCCTTTTTTTTGAACTATTTTTTCTTCTTTGTGTGAATTGAGGAAAGCATTCTATTTAAAAGCAGTAGAGTACATAACTTATAGCAAACATCAAAATAAAATTCTAAAGCTTTTTTTTCAGGGATGAGGGGTCTGAAATTTTGGCAGGGGAGAAACACAGAAACCTCTTTTTAAACTAATCATGATATCACAAAAAAGGACAAATTATAATGTTCTATTGATAATTGATGGTTATTTCTTGATTCTCCTATTATCAGGCCAGAACTCATAAAAGTAATAAGTGCCTGTTATTGTTAAAAGTAAATTGTTATTATATAACTAGTATTTTAACACTGCCTATTGCAACTTACAGCTCCTTAATTTTGTCTCTTTCATAGAAAGATATAATTAGTAAATAAATTAGCTTTTCTGCTGAAATATTACTTCAAAAATATTTATGAGCTGTGTTGTCTTTCCATGGAGGCTTGCACGGTGAAAATGTGCTGCAATTAAAACGTGATCTTTGATCTCTTGGTAGTTACAGTTTGGTTTGCTTTCAATGGGTTTTTGTTTTGTTTGGGGTATTTGTTTGTTTGTTTATGTCAAACGAGTTATACTAATGAATTTTTTAGGCTGAAATGACTTGTACCCTAAAATATGATTGGCCATGTGACTATTTTCTTCCTTAAACTTCTCCCTAAATCTTTAACTCCTCCTTTTGTGACCTCTTTGAATGTCTCTCCTCCCTCTGAGTATTTTTGGAACCGTCTGAAGTGGAACAAACTGTTACCCGTTGCAATGATATGATCTGTGTTGCCATTCTTAAATCTGGGCAATTTGCTTTTGCTTTCATATGTGTGAGTGCTTCTGCTGGGACTACTGAAATGAGAATTTCAGCTGTGATTTGACCTTAATCTGCCACTAATTTAGTGGAAGACTGAATTCTGCCTTCTCGTACTACTCACTGTTAATTCGGGACTGGAGTAGGACTGGTACAAAAATAATTAAAATTTGGAATGTTATTAGCTACTTAGAAAGCATTGTACAAATTGGTCTTCTCAAACAAGTGGCCCCTTGCTATGAGAGTTTCTAGGAAGAGAAGGTGTGTGGCTGTTTCCCAAGGAACGCTCTGCTCAGCACTCACACATCACAGGGTGATGTGTGGTCTTACAGCGAAGGCCCTTTGCTACGATTTGGTTGGGAACAGAGTTACATGTAGGTTTTGATATTTTGCAAACTGGCCCTAAGGGTTTGCAAGGAGTTTAGCTCAGACATTGTTGGTGAGTCTGCCTACAGGTGGAAGCAAGCACACAAAGTTTAATAGAGATTTTATTATTACTAACTGGGAAGGAAAAATAAGTGTTGAGCTGTTTGTGAAGTTTTCTTGATCATTGTTTAGAAATCTGAATTAAAAGTCATAAAAACCCACATCACATCAACCACAGAATCATAGAATGGCCTGGGTTGGAAGGAACTTTAAAGATCATTTTATTCCAACCCCCTGCCATGGGCAGGAACACCTTCCACTAGATCAGGCTGCTCAGAGCCCCATCCAACCCGGCCTTGAACACTGTCAGGGATGAGGCATCCACAGCTTCTCTGGGCAACCTGTGCCAGTGCCTCACCACCCTCACAGTAAACAATTTCCTCCTAATATATACTCTAAACTTACTCTCTTTCAGTTTGAAGCCATTCCCCCTTGAGCTGTCACTACATTCTCTTGTAAATAGTCTCTCTTCATCTTTCCTGTAGGCTTCCTCCAGGAGAATTTGCAGTCTTGTAGGCTCCCTTCAATAAGAATTTATCTTAAAAATCACCTTTTCTAGGTGTCTGCAAGGTTATCTATAATTTAGATATCAGAGCCAATTAGTTTAATTTAGGAACTGAAAAAAACCTTTAGCATTTATTGGAGTCTGTTATGCTCAATATAAAATTTTGTAGTGGGATTGGGGTCTGATCATAGGAAGCTTACTAGGGCCAGTCTTTTACTTTCTCCAAAGTGTAATGACTTCAGTGACAGTTTTGCCTCCAGAAGGCCTCCCAGGCTGGGGCAAAGCCTTGAAATGCATTCTGAAGTTGATATGATGGAAGCCTATCTTCTAATCATTGCGCGTTGTTTATAGCGTTCTGAGAAAATTTCTGATACTGTGAACATCGAATATGTAGAGTGCTTTCATGAATTCCATGGAGACATTATATGAATAACTTTTGCATTGACATGGGTATAAAAATGGGTTTCAGATGTCACTGTGTGCCAAATTTCCAAAAAAAGCTACTAAATCTTCATGTATAATTTCGAGTGTACAATCATTCTCAAATGAAAAAGACAGAATTCGTATATACATTGGCAATCTATGCATGTAAATTGGCAGTTAGCATGCATAAATCCTCAACGAAGTTTTTCTTTCAATTAGACCCTTGTTAAATCCATAGTAACTCCATTAACCCCAGGGGAATTACTTTGGGTTTAAAATGCAGTTAAATAAGAACTCTGTTTGGCTGCAAGTTCATTTCCTTTCTAAGCTGTGGTTCGAATAGTACTGGGAGAACAGTCTTAAAATGAAGGTGGCACCTGTTTTCCTGTAAGAATATGTTTCATAATTCTTTTCTTCTTCTTCTGTTTTTTTTTTTTAATAGATTCATCCTGTATGGAAAAACTACTTTCTAAAGACTGGAAGGAGAAGATGGAAAAATTAAACACAAGCGATCTCCTTGGAGAAATTAAAGGTATCTCACTAGATAAAGTTTTAAATGTTTGCATATATTTTAAGAAAGGGATTGAGGATTTTTGAAATTTCAGAAAAAAATAATAGAAATGGCTGTCATGACTAGAGGGTGCCATTCTTTCCAGGCAACTCACCCTGGTTTTTAATGTTTATCTTTGAAATGACTGATGGGTGTGCAAAAAAAAATGGAGTATGTCACAATCAGTTATAGGCAGTATCAGGGATGTTATCACAAAACACCAGTTTAGTTACATTAGTTCACTGACATCAGCCATATATCTCTGAGCAGAGGAAAAGGAAGAAGTGCAGAGTTACCAGTGCTTGGTACTGCTTCTTCCCAGTTGCACAAACTGTGTGTAGAAATAGCTTTCAGATTATAAAGGGTGGTAATTGTGCCGTTGCTATTGTAAATTTTTGATTCAAAATTGGAAAAAAAAAATGTTTCTATTAATCCCATTATGCAGAGAAAGAGCAGGTCTGGAAACAATTTGGGACTTACTGAAATAAGTGCGAAATTTTTGTATATGTGGGCAATAATTTCCAGTATTCTCATTATTTCTTGAGCCAACATCCTAGGAAAAGTGAAATTCTCTTGACAATTAAGTAGTAGAAAACTTGAAGTGTTTTCCCCCACCCATCAATTCTTCCAAGCATTTTCTTAGTGAGAAAAAATTCAGTGTTATTGATTAAGCAACAAATTTAACATATGCTTTTTTGTGCTGTGAGAAGGGGTCATAAGGCATGTTTGAGGAGTACACAAAGTACCCAAGATTTATTTCTCTTCATTTGTATAATTTTGTTAAACTGCAACTAAAAAGGTGTGGAAACAAAGAGTCATGTTAATCATATTAATAAAGCTTTTCTGTAAAATTACTTAATGTAAAAAAGTATATATATTCTATTTGATGAAAATTGATGCTTAGGGATTTAAATTTCCACTGGGGAAATTCAGGACAGTTCACATTTTTTTTTTTTTATTCTACAAGTAGATGAAAGTTTGGCTCTTTTTAATAAGTAAGTTATAATTGGTTCCTTCAGGACCAAAAATCTGTTGGATTCTCCTGATTTTTCTGGCAGAATTATGACAATGCCTATATGTTAGGCAGGTAAGAAATCCCATAGTAATATCAGTGACAGAAACATAGCATACAATTTTGCAGGAACATGTTAAAATTGACTGCAATAAAAAAAAAAAATTATGTATTGAAACACAATCTATTTAAAGCCATATTGTCTCTTAATAGTGTGGAAAACAGTGAATGCTAGTTGAATTATTATTGTCTATTAATTGCAAAATATAGCTACTTAGTCTTTAAATAGAAACTACTTGAATGCTATTAGCGAATCAAATTTAAAAGAGGTGGCATCTCTAACAGTGCAGAATAATGCTCTTTATTCTTTTATATGGCACAAAATGCTTTCTAATGACATCTCATTTATTGAAAAAGAAAGGTTTGTTTTTCTGGATTTATGTTGTTCCTCCTATTTTCTTAGCATATATGCTCTCTGTAGAGTGAGTGGGTAGAGTTCTTGCCTCTCATCCTTTTCTCATCTCCCTACAAAGCGCTCTCACTCAGATTTGGAAGAATTCTCAGCTACCTTTTCCAGGGGAATAGTCCATTAGGTGTGTAAAGAAGATCATCAGGTTAGGCTCAGCAGATTTATGTGTTGCTAGTTCCGCAGTCAGTTTCCACAGCCCATTTCCTGTGTAACCTGTCTTTAAGTTGTCATAATATCTGCAATATTCATCCATGCTACCCCTTGGCTTCCAGCAAGATGTGATGCTGAATCTTCGCTACTGCAGCTGCATTTAATTTTTTAAAAATAGAACCAACATGGAAAACAAAAAATGGTTGCTGTTACGTTGTGTTTTACACTTCAGACCACTCGACAAAGGCATTAGTGTTGTTTTATAGGAGAAGAAAACTAGGTGCAGGGTTACATAGCATACATACCTGTTCCTGGAGTAGGAACAGGTCTGAAGTTGGAATCCTTTCCTTTGGGCTCCCAAACCCACGACCTAACCACTCCAGGCTGGTTACTTCTGATCCAATATAACCACTATTAACTCAATAGTCTGCTGCTATTAACTCCTATCAGCATTTGTATACCTTAAATCATCTCAGAAAGGAAAAAAAAAATCCACAAACAAATAACAATCTAGCACAAGGCAGCATGAAAACCTGATTACGTGAAGGAAACCAAACAAAGTAGGGGAAGCATACTTTAAAATAAATCCTTTTGCTGTTCAAGGTGGTAGATTCCACAATCATGAAGTTCATTTTCATGGTGATGATTGAATTTCCAGCAAGGTAACTGGCAGGGCATTCTGGGATCTGGAAGATCTACATTTGAAAATCTCTTGTCTTTGGGAGGTCAAATATATTTTTCCTCAATTTCTGTTAGATTCTAAATAATTTTATCGAATTGAACTTGGGCAGAATTTCTGCTCATATCACAGAGAGTCTAACTTAGAGACATGAAGTGATGCAGTAAAAATAAATGAGTTCATTAGAGGAAAAAAAAGTTGATTATAAGAAAGGAAGGTGTGGTCCTGTGAGGAACTGCTCTTTGCACTGACTGTTGCTGGGAGTTGTTTATTTTAGAGAGAAGGCGTTGTTCTCACTAAGGATAACCTGAGCACATATTCTTCCTCTGTGTCTGCAAAACCACAGCCCTCCCCCTTCAGTGAAAGACTAGCATCTTGGTTGTGGGAAGGCAGTTCACTAAGAATCAGTGCCAGAAAAAAGGATGAAAGCAGGAAAAAAAAATGTACCACTGACACAAACTGTTTCTATTCATGTTTGGGAAGCACACAGACAAGAAGAAAAGATAATTGGCTGAGAGAAACAAATAAAAACGGTATTTTCTTGCTTTACCTTCTATATTTAGAACACAATAGTGTTAATCAAGATATAATTATAAGCTATATCTATTAATTCAGACAATAGAGGCCAATACAAAAGTAACAAACAGTGAATAATTCATTTTTTCTCGGTGTGGGATTGTTCCTGTTCACAATTATTCTTGCATAGTGTGCCTCACTTGTAAAATTGCTTTTTCTGAGTTTCTTTATTAGGATTTCAGTTATTGATAATGGTCCAGATTCTTCCTTGAATTCCAGCCAAACAAGCCATTGACTTCAGGGAGGTTGCATGAAACTGAGGAGAATCTGGCAGAATGCTTTGTAGCCAAATTCCAGTGGTTAAATAAGTCTGCTTGTTCATTTGATATGTTTATAAATGAAACACATAGGTCAAGTTTTCAAAGGTCTCTGAAGCAGTTGACCTGAGTTAAATGCCTTGCTCACCTGGAAAAAAAACCCCAGAGCTGTCTGTGCAAATAATTTGATTGTATGCAATTTGCCAGGGTGTGCATGCAAATAGATTTATTTAAGGTATACAAGCAATTTGTTAGGCTTACATCTGGCTTTTGCAGTATTTGGTTTCTTTTGTATAAAAATTAGGATCAGGAAATACTTTTCATTCTAATTGCTGTTATTACATATTTGAATAAACAAAATGAGGCAGGGCTCTTTTCTTTATTTCCAGATATTTGGGTGCACAGAGCTCTGTCCTCACCCTCCCTCACTGCATGTATTTCTGTTGCTTGGTTATCTAGTTTTTCTTCAGCAGCCACAGCTAGGCAGAGTAGCATCATTTATCACTATACAGAGTCTGTTTTAAGTTTTCTGTTTCTGTTCCAAATATAAATCTCTGGAATAGCACGGTCTTGCATGCATCAGGCAGTTGTCCTACTGAAATAGCCCTCAATGGTCTTTCTCAGCATGCAGAGTCTTTGAAGATCAAATAAGAAAGGTCAGTCTTTAAGTAACTTAAGCAATGATGTTATCGTGAAAGGGTCAGAATTGGTCTAGCAGCCTTAGAGGAGAGTGACTCCTGGGTCAGCAGCTCCTGTGCTGCAGGTTAGTCCTCTGCCTTCCATTGGTGGTGTTTACAACTGGAACTCTCTATATTTATAGCCATTGTGACTTGAATGTCACATGCTGTCTTTGTACAGTAGACTCTATTTTGGGGAGGTGAGTGATTGATGTCCATGGCTTTATCCAACACAGAAGGCTGTTTCTATTATGCTTCCCGTGCTTATCCCGTCTCCTTTTATATTTGCTGCTTTAGTAATAAGAGTCTAAACCCCCTGTTTTGTGTGACCTGTGCACATTTAATGGCTTCAAAATATTTGGGTAGGTGGGAGGCAGAATTCCTGCTTCCTAGGAAAAGTTGAATTTAGTATAATGAAGCTACTTCACCCACTTGATAGTCCTCTTGTAAGATATCCACAAACAATTTTGGAAAGGATGTTTGTCCCTGGTATGGGAACAGGAGAGACACAAGGAGGTGTTTTCTAGGAGCATTTTTTGTGTGTATTAATGACTGGAAGAGGACTGTGAAGCACAACTGTTTCAATCCAGTTATTTAACACTCTCCATTTCTGGAATAGTCTTGGAAGGAGTTGTGCATGAATGAATCTTTGAGAAAGTTGTGGTTTTTACAGTGAATTAATTTTTTAAAAAACATGCATGATTTACAAAACATTTTAAAATGTTATTTTTGCTTCTATTTTATAAAATTTGTCTTCACAGATAAGCTTTCAGGTGTTTCTTGCAGCACTATATCAAATGTGAAGTCCATTTTGAGGAAAACAAATCTGTTTTCCTTTAGCCCCGATCAACACTGTAGTCTGAATTTGTAGTAATTATTTTTCAGTATAATTGCTGAAAATTCTTTCTCATGAAGTCTAAGGGTATATAACAGTCTGCCTCATAAATATGTATTAATAAATATATATAAGCCTTATATCACAGAGGCACTCAGAGGTTTTTAATTATGTCACTTTGTATGGCTATAGACATTTCAAAGCTCTCCTTTGTGCTCTCTGTTATAAACATATTTTATTTCTTTTGAAGTCTGTGTGATATACATACTAGCAATTAAAAACCCAGCTCAGGCTTTGAGACACAAGGTCTTCTTAATTAAAACTCAAACAAAAGCTACAAGCAGAAGCCCCACTATATGATTAAGGTCTAAAGTGTTATGATACATTAGAATCATTGTTAACTGCTAGGATTTAAAAAATCAATACACAGGAAAAAGAATCAACTGGTTCCAATTAGTGAAAGCAATGAAAACATTCAACAAAATAGCACAACCCAGAACCTCAAACACCCAAATCCTCAAGAAATTGGTCCCGATTAGGGATATACCACAGGCAGTAAAGGTTTCTCATAATGAATTTATTGCCATGATCCAATCAAGTGATAGATTCAGCTTTGTGTCGCAGCTCTCCAGATCAGAGCAGTGCTTTTGTTTTGCCATTGCTCCAGCCACCAGCACTTTGTGTAACATGGTACAAGGGCTGTGCTTCCAGGTCTGACCTGACCTTCTAAATTAAGACATTTGAATGCCTGAATATTTCATAAGCACTTTCAATAGTTAATGTTTGTACACCCTTTAGTCGAATTTGCAGAAGGTAATGAATTACAAAAATGAAAATATTTTGGTTAAGCTTACCAAGCCCCATTGTTTCTGTTTGTTATGGTCAAGATACCAGCACAATTAGACTAATCACCAGTGTGAAACACATTAAACTATATTTTCTTATGTCTTCTTGACTTATTTTTTTAATATGAAATATATTTCTTCAGATTCTGGATTTAAATAGACAAACCCCCACTTGTACAGACAGAGGATAGTTCTGTGGAAGAGATTGGACTGCTCACTGTACATAGTGCTAGTGTTTAAATTATGTCCATCTAAGCCTTGGCTGGACTGAAGCTGTGTTTATCACATTAAAAAAAGCCAAACATTTTTGTTGCTCTAGTCTTTTTGTGAGAGGGTTGTATTTCAGTGCCACCTCTCACAATCAGGCCTACTTCTAATGTTGAAAGTTAATGACTATTACCATTTCTAGTTCTTAAAACTCCAGAACTATAAATTACACTGTAATCAACCTTTCACATAAATCAAGTTTTCCATATTGTTGAATATATTTCATAAAAAACATCAAGCAGGATGCACGGCCTTTAGTTCCAGGCACACAATGATTTTTTTACTTACCACAATCACAGAAATCGATATGTTTTTTACCTTATCAGTGTATATTTCTGAGCTTAACTATTCAGAGGTCAGTGTATGAACTCTGTACTACACTGAAATAAATATGACAGCCCACTTATATTCTGGGTTTTGTGAAATGTGTTCCAAATAATGTAGTAAGAAATAGTATCAACGGTTCATGGGAAAAAGCAACAAGATGGATAATGATGCTAATAATAAGGAACTGAAACTGCAATACATTTCTTTTGCTCATTACAACAGACTGCCTTCTGGAATGTGATCCATTCTTTATTTTTACAATTAGTGACAAGAAAATGTGCAATATTAAAATGTGTTTATTTTCAACTGCCATCTAATTTTTTTTTAGCAGAAAAGAGGTTTCCTATAAACTAAAAATTACAAGTTGGTTTTCTCCACTTTTTGCACAAAAAAATTGTCATTTTCCTCTGTTGGGAGGTCATTTTGGTGGTGTATATATATATATATATTTATATTTATATTTTCAGTATATCAGTCATGGCTTTCTGTAAGAAATACAGAGCCTTTAAGTGCAGTAGAAAGGCTTCTATGTTGAAGAATGTATCACTACTTGGACCTTAGCACCTTCTCCTCTGAAAGTGGATGTCAGTGGCAAATTTTCTTTTGACTCCAGGCCCAGCTTAGTTGCCAATGAAGTTTCTTACCTTTAGTAAAATAAAACTCCTACTGAGGACAAATATACAACCTCTTATGGAAAAGTAAGTGTTTATGTAGGAGTTTGCACTGCTAAAACAAAAGTGGAAGATCCATTTCTTCTACTTCATCATGCTTCACTTCTTTTGACTTTTTGTTTCTGTAGACTTAGAAAGTCAAATTCTAACAAATTGATGAATGTCAGCATTTATCTAGAAAAATACATATAGGCACAATATGGAAAAGACTGAAATTTTCTGGTCAATTTGGATGTTGTGGAAACCTCCAGATGTACTTTTAGCAGTCTTTTTTTATTGGTGTTTCATATTCAGAGAACTTTAAGTGCCATATAAAGAACACAATGTCCTGCAGCATTCTGTCCCTGGACACTGTGGAAGGGTGTAAGAAAAGGGCAAACATACAATAATATTTCCTCAGCATACTCTTCCAATTTCTCACAAAATATGATTAATGGGTTGCTTGATTCAGAGGTGGTAATTGAGGTTTAATGACCCTTGATAGAATTATCATCTATGAACATGTCCAATCACTTTTGAACCCTTTAACAGACAGCTGCAAAGTCTGTGGGGATAAGCTCAGCAGTTAGCAATATGGTGTGTATTTGCACCCAGTACCTTGCAGGTGCCCCTAGATCTTAGAATGGGCATTCTTAGAATGAGCTGTTAGCTGCTCATCTTCTCTGTTACACTACACTCTGTCGCTTTTCCAGGTTGAAAAGTAAAACTATGCTTATTTATTCTTTATGTGAAAGCTGTTCTGCACTTTGGCCACTGTCCTCAGCCTTCTCTGCAGATAATTTGGAAAGAAACCCCTTGCATAAAATATCATTTTCTGAGCAACATCAAACTTTGGCACTGAATAATGACAACTTTTGTGACATTCCTTTTCACTCTCAGTTGGTTTTAAACTCCATTTCTGAATAGCAAGTTGTGTCTTGAAGTGGGATCTTGATGTGTAGATATTGTGTGGCAATGAGGATATCCTGATGATACCAGAGATATCAGATTCTTTTTTTTTTTCTTAAGAGATACGTAAAAATACCTTACTGGGAACTTAACAAATTGAGGCAAGTCAGAAATGTCATCTGTAAGACTCAAAGCACATAGCATTAGTATTGATGAAAAATGAAGTAGGAGCACATTTAGTAACTCCCCTGCAACTGATAATAGCAAGAACATAATGTGCAACCTGACACAGCCACTGCCTCAAAAGCCTAAGCTCAATGAGGAATAGAAGAAGAAATACAAGAAGGGTTGTCCTTGTCCCCTCTAAACAAGTTGACCTTTCAGAGGAGGTTAATTATCAGTGTTTTTTCCAAGATATCTTGATTTGTTTAGCTGTGTCACCTCACTTAGGATCTTACCAATGACATCTGACAGTTTTCTGCCAAAGGGCAAATCTAGCCAAACTGGGCTCATTTTCCTTGTTTTTGCCTCCTCCTGCCAACATTAAAGTGATTTCAGGCTAATCATGATCCCCTTGCTCCAGTCAGATCATTCACAATACTGTCCCCTTACTTGGTGGGTGAATTGATATCAATTCACTATGTCCCTTCTGTTTCTCCCTCAAATATTTATGGTGGATTAAAGTAAATAATCCATCTATTTTCCATCCCATTTTTTTTGGCACGATTTGCCAATAGAGAAAATCTTCAAAACCACTATAAAGATGAAGTCCCATCAATCAATTAATACCAATATATGAATTTTAAAGAAAATAGATGTATTGAAATAATTTCCACAGAAATTTGTCTGAACTGAGGAAACACAAATCTGTGAAGGATGTAGCCAGCCCTGATCCCATGAATTCATTGTAGGTATTACTCTCTGTGATGATAATATTAATGTATTTATAACCAGGCAGCTTGATCAAAACTGGATCTTTGTCATTAGCTCTCACACTGAAATAATGTTATTACAAACACATATTTCTTACCCTTTTTTCTTTAAATTGTTGTTAGTTTAACCCACACATCCTAATATTTACCTTAGTCTGTATGGATATATTTCAACGAAGTTTAATATTAGACGTATTGTCACAAATTTCTTGAAAAGTTATCCAAGATTGAGCTGAGACCTGTTCTTAAGCTGCTTAAAATTTGTTGCCCCATAGATTGCAGTAATGAGAGGCTAACACACTCATGTTGGGAACGAATCTTCATGTCTATTAAGATTTGTTTGAACAGGTTTCCATCACAACAGGTGCACAATTACTTTATGAGTAAAATATTATCAGCCTTCCAAATTAGCCAGGGCAAAATGCAAGTTGTCTGATTAAATAATCAAACTCAATACTTAAAATGCACTTGATTTCCACAGGAATTTTAAGATGCTAAGTCCCAGTCTATCAGTGAAACTGTGATTGTTTGCAACATGCAAGTAGCAGCTTGTAAAGTATCCTGTTTGGTATGTTTTACATAATTCACCCTACATTATACAACACAAAACCACCAAAAAAGCATATAATAACGGGTTTTACTTCTAGTAAAACAATTTTAATCTTCCAATGAAGGTATTATATTGTGCATTAAAATCAGAAAAAAAAGTGGGCCTCTAATAGAAAATAGTTTGAAAGTGTTCTGCATTCAATTAGGAGGCACATCAGTTTGGAAATAGAAAACCCAAAGTTCTTTTAAAATAATTTAGTTTATGAAGAGGGAGGGACTAGAGAAAAATCCTGTGAGTCTGAAGAGCAGCTTGCAGTGTGGAGATCACATGTGTCATTGTTACTGAATAGTTTAGTAAACACAGTGACAGAGACCCAAGAAATGAGTCAAATCTGAAACAGTAGGTTCACCACGAAGGGGAAACTTAGCAGTGCAGCTGTCAGGCACAGATTATACACAGGTAACTGTTTGTTTTATATCTGAATCTGTTTGTCAGTCAAGGAATGCTATGAATCAGGAGATGGGATCTCAAATACAAAACCACAAAGTCAGAGACAGCATCTGGAGGAGCTCCAAGCCACAAAAATTAGGGAAGAAACACAGAGGGAACAAAAACTGTAAATGCTTGCATGGATTCTGCCTCTATATACATTGAATTTAAATAATTGTGTTGATACATCAGTAATAATAATTGCTGATAAAAATTATAGTCCTTATTTTGGGCAGCAATATGTTTTACTAAATGTGAAATTAAATGCAATTTGTATTAATTAGGGATAATATGAAAGTATGTAAGCGGTTGACATTTCCGACATTTTTAAACACACTACTATGTGTGAAGATAGATCTTTTGCATTTGTTTTGGCTTGGAAATACTGTGGATTGATATATGCCCCCGAAGTATTCTGTTGACATAAGATCCCAGTTCCAACCCCTGAGATCAGAAAATTATTTATAGTTCACTGTAGTTTGAAATTTAATTATGGGATTTGATCTTTGATGTAACTGTTTAGTAGACAATTGTAGATCTCCCTGAAAGCTGGAATACACCCTTAGTGCAGATACTAAACCAAAATCTTCTAATTGCAGGTGGCACACTCAGATTGCAAGATTTAAGAAGTCAGTGTACTGTATACAGATACTTTATGTAGGTTCACACAAATAAGTTGTTCTAAATGTGGGGAAATTTACAGACATCAAATCTCATTTGGTAACCTCAAAAGAACAGGTTTATTAAGGAAGGTCAAGAAAATAAAATGGGCATAGCTGTTCTGTGGTTTAGTTTTTCCAGATTCCTTAAGAATTGTAGAGTGCCTATTGGCTTCTAATTGAAAGTTTTACCTTCAATCCCTGCCTCTGGTGCCAGAGCACATTTGCTGGGATTCTGCAAGAGTCACAGGATGACTGTGGAAATTTTTTAGGGGCTGTAGAAAATAGAGATTTTCTACTTCAGGATGTATTTAATTGACCCTCTTGTCTGGTGGTTTTTTTGTTGTTGTTGTTGTTGTTGATTTCTTTCCCTCCCAGGGGTTATACAGTGTAATTTTGTGCCTCTCAGACTTCAGCCAAAGACAGGGTGCCTACTTCTGAAGGATAAGGGTTTTCCTAAAAAGAAATACTTAATCCTATCAGGTTAACGTCTGCCACTTTTCAAGATAGCAGTGATAGACAAAGGCACTTTGTGTCTCTGCATACTCTCAGAAAACATATCCCATCATCAGACATATAGCAGCACTTGGTGCTAAGAGTGGGACACAGTGAAAATTCTCCCTCTGCTGACCTGGAAAAACCACAGTCAGTCTCTACGCATAGCTAAAGTTCAGTTAACATAATAGCTAGGTGAGGTTCTTCTCCCACTTTGCCTCTTCCTGTCCTCTTCCATGTGTATTGTACTCAAAACCACTGAGAAAAACTCTTTTCTGAGCCATAGTTGCAACTACCGAAAAGTGCTATGGTGATCAGCAGCAAATAACCCATGACAGAATGTAGGTGTCAATTGCTCATTAGCTGAATCTGCCATAAAAAATTCGCATTATGACATCTATGTCTGTGTAAAATATTCAAATACATTGAACACGTAGAAATTAATATAAAGTTCAAGTCTGGAAGTGAGGGAAAACTGAAGATTGATGTATTGAAAATGAATGGGTTTTACTTTGTTTTAATGAAATAGTCTTAACAAAGGACAAAATCATTCCTTCCAAAAGGCTCACTCCAGCACTCACAGCATGACTGGATGGGGCCCTGAGCAGCCTGGTCTAGTGGAAGTTGTCCCTGCCCATGGCAGAGGGGTTGGAATGGGAATCTGAGGTCCCTTCCAATCCAAGCTATTCCATGTTTCTGTGACCTGTTAAAGGAGAGCTCTGCTCCTCGCATCTCTAAGTCAGATCATGCAGACCAGCTGGCATCACCATTTCCAAGGCTGAGACTGCAGCTTCTGTTCAAAATTATAACATTCATAGACTCAGTTTTGAAAGAGTTCATTTTCTGTGGTTCAAGAATTCAAGATATATGGTATGTGTTTAATATTCTTGTTTGACAGCTAGAAGATAGGAAATGGTTAAAAGATACTGTGAGCATTAGAAGGTTAGTTGGTAAACTAGGTAATGCTTTTGCCATCTACCTATTCAGGCTTTTAGAGACTTAGTAGTGCTATTTTTTGTCAGTGTTAGCTATGTCATAGCAGGTGCAGAGTTGTCAAGTTGGTTAAGCAACTGAGGGTTACTCCATCCCAAACCAAATTAATAGCTAAAACAATAATGAGTTCTTGACATTTGTGGTTTTTTTTTTTTTT
>VXBC01007359.1:498532-513358 GCA_013399945.1 Ploceus nigricollis
TTAGGGAAAAAAATGTGAGAGAGTGTGTGATAGTGTTGCCTTATAAATGCATTTTAATGTATTCTCTTCATTTGTTCTCTTGTACAAGCTGGTTGTCTTATGCAGAGTTCTGTCTGTATATGTTGAGTCCATGATGGAGAGGCTTTCCTTTACTGCAGGCTGCTGATGTCCCCTAAATGCAGGACATTTAAGGTACTCTAGAGCAGAAAAACCTTATCTTTGCTATGGCATATTGAGCTAATGCTCTAAGGAGGAAATTGAAAATTTGTTAAGTGAATGCAGTCCATGCCACTTGGAAGTTACCAAAGTGCTCCTGAGTTCTAGAAAGTGATATCTAAATATCCCAAGTCCTCCAGCAACCCTTCAACAATATTTCTATTTATATTTCTATTTATTTTAATAAATAAATAATGAAACAGCCAAATATATGAATAGTTATACTTTAGAAGTTACTGTAAGGATGTGGTTGAAAAGTATTTTGTGCTAAGTTGATTACCTACGTGAAACTCTAAGTGAGTAACTTTAGGTTTTGATCAAAACCTGTCAGCCCTAAGCTCAAGGTGAACAGACCATCGAGAACATGAGTGGACATGAGAACCTGGAGTATAGATCCAGGTTCTCACGTCCACTAGTTGGAGTTGCACAACAGAAAAGTAAATAAAACTTCTGTGTTAAGGAAAGACAGGTGGCCGACTCATAGATGTGAATTTCCATAGGGGGAAAACAAATCTTAATAAAAAAAGTAATCCAGTACTGTATTTCAAGGGCTAAAGTTGTTACAAAAGAACTCAGAGAAAAAAATAGAAAGGAGATCTTTGGTATAAAGGGGAAAAGCCAGCAAAATACCCATTTGATTTCAGGAGTAATCATAAATGCAGACACAAGAATGAGGAAGAACGGGGAAAAATTACACTTTTGCACTAATATTATCTCTACCTCTGACTGATTTCCAGGGTTTTCCAGATCCTGGTGGGGTTTGTGTATTTTGAATCAGTCAGAAAGATTTCTCTTTCCTCTTCCAAATACCTGTCCACTCTGCCCTTGAACCTGTATAAAGCTTTGAGCCAGCAGCAGCATTTAGATTCCATGGCTGTAGTGTCAGCTGGGGGAAGAATCACATCAGGATCAAGTTAATTGAAAATGTTAAAGGTAATATTATGTGATTCACACACATTTATCTCATTTTTCAGAATAGTTTAAGATGTCATCTGAGTCAGTGGGTCTTAGATGCTTCAAATATTTTTGAAAACATGACCACAGGGATATTTGCAATAGTAAGAGGCCTAAATCTCTTAAAAAACCTGGTCCAGAGACACCTAAATCTGAAAAAACCTCTGGAAATGTACCTGAGATCTTTGCAAGTGCAAAGAGATGGAAATTTTGATTCAAAATTTATTTAAAATTCGTAGAGAGGAAATAACCACAAAATACATTACTTAAGTTCAGAATTATTTTGCAGTCACAACTAGCCTTCATTTAAGTTGACATTATTTCAGCATCACAGTTACACTGAAGTAACTTCTGAGAAACACCTCAGAAACACTGCATCGAGTTGCAACAGGTGTGTTCTTCCAGACAAAACTATTTGTTTTTAAAAATAGGACACTTCAAAAGAAGATGATTAACTTTCAAAGCCAATTGAGAGTAGTCTCAATTGGTTTTGAAAATCTGTTTTCCCTGCTTCTGCTGCTTCTTTGAGTTTTTTGTTTGAATGTCTTGTTAGGAAGGAAAAATAATGCTGCAATTGTGGTTTCTGTAGAAATAAAATAATGAAAATGCAACCTGGACAGTATTAAGTTGTCTTAAGGAGAGAGAAACAATTAGAAGATCCTGATTTCTTTAATATAGCCCGGGTCTATTTATAATATATTGAATTAGAATGCTGTTATAGTGGAATTCAAAACCTCTTGGTGTGTTTCCTACATATTCCCAGTGCTTCAAGATTTATTGTGAATCATTGTAACACTGTGCTTAAAGTTTTGCTAAATCCATGCCTTTGAATATTGGATTATGTTAAGAGTTTTGAGCAGGCAGTGTTTATGTTTTCTTTCTGAGTGATCCTGTTTCAGTGGTAGAATACCTATGAAAGCACAAAAAACCACCCCGTGATACCACTCTGGGTTGGGACTGTGAGGAACTTAATTACCAAAGACTCTGTAGCAAAGGGCTGTGTTAAATGTTTTGGTTTGTGATCAACTAGGTATACAAATATATTGAATTAAGGAAAGTTCTGACTGCACTTTTAGTCGCTTCTGAGAATCATCTGGCTAAACACACTCATGCTTGTGGTTAGAGTGTAATTATTCCAGAACACTCCTGGAATATGTGTGGAACTGCAGTCTGCAAATGCAGGCCACCCCCTTTGTACTCTGGCTAATGTGATTTAGAAGGTTTCTCTCTAGTTAGAAATCTTGTCTGATAATTTTATAGTGTATTTACAGGAGCACAACAAGCTGGTCATAGAATTCTAATTTGCTCTGGATTGCACTATTTTATTTATTTATAAAATAAACCTTCAGGGAACAAGAGCATAGTTTACTTGTTTGGTTTTTGTTTCTCATACCCATTCAGCGATGTTGTGGTTATTTCAAAAGACATATGATTATTCTTATTTGTAGAATTAATATGCTCTGCTGAATTTTTCTTACTGATTGTTAGGTTGTGTGCAGCAGATAAGTAGCACTTTCAATTTATAACTCTTTGATTATGAACTAAATTTAAAATAATATTCAGATTTACAAGCCTAAAGCTGCCACCTAATGCCATTATTAATGAACATATCAATGGACTTCTTTCAAAGCCCACTGAAATGAGTGTAAATCCTTTAACTCACTTCTCTGGGCACATTCTAAGTGTATAAAATTTTGTTGCTTTTCCATACATATCAAAGGCTTTCGACTAAATTGTCTCTTCTCAGATGAGGTAGGAAGTTTCTTCTTTACAGCTTCTGTGATAGACAGGCTATGCTAATGTCCTTGTTTTGCAATAAACTTTGCTTCTTCATTACTTATCACCAGAGGCAATAAAAATCTTCAGAGGCAAATATAAGTTTTTCATTGATATACTTGTTTGTATTTGTAAGACATGAAAGATGAACATGTAATTAAGATCAAAATTAAAATTTATATTTAAAGTATATAAATCTTGCAGTACTAATACTCCTCATATTTATATTTAGACATTTCTGAGTCGTGTAGCTAATAATTACTAACTAAGAACTTGTGGAAGTAACTTATTTAACAAGATATAAAAAGTAACTGCAAGACATCAGAAGTCAGAGTACATTTCACAGGGGCACATCTCCCCTCCTGTGTATATTGTGCATTCTGGATGCAGCAGAAGAAATTCATTTGGGTTACAATTTTCAGTATAGGAAAAGAGGCAAGGCTCCTGGGGTGTTCTGGTGTGTTATCCTCAGTGTTACCATTTGCCATAATATTCTCCTAGCCCTTCCTGGCACACAGCTGGGTCAGCTTCACTGCATGTGCTTCTCAAAACTGGATTAGCCCCTCAGGAAGACACAGTGAAGTTATGTGGGGTTTTCTCACCTGATTTTCATGTGCCCAGCTGCAGAATTATGCACAAAAGCTGCATGAAGTTCAACTGTTCCCTTTTCATACCATCACCCTATGGATGTATTTGTAGACATTAAAGTGTGAAGTGCTCCTCACTATTTAAAGAGAAGAATCACTTTATTTCTGCAAATACTGTGGCAAAGAGAAGGAAAAAAATTTTAAGCCCTCCTTTTCTGTAGCTTGCTCTTTAAAACTGAAAACTTAATTAAAACATCTAGTTCTTTTTTTTTTTTACCTTTCATTATTAATCCATAGTTTAGACAATGGAGAAGACTGACAAAACCCAAACAAAATCTTCTTTTACATCATGAACCATTTTTAATGAAAGCCAAATAATCAGCTACAGAAATCACAAGTAACTAGCTCCTGTTAGGTAAGGAAATTAATGTCATCTAATTCATATGAACTGTACTCATCAAATGAGACATTAAGGGAACTTCCTCTAAACGCAGCTTCCTTCCAGCCACTTTTATGCATGTACATATACAATTCTCTTTCCAGAATAAGATTAGATAGCACAGATATTCACTTTATCCCTGTGATTGAAGATACAAGTTTTAATTGGAGAGCTCTTCCTTCTAAATAAGTGCTTTTTTGCACTTGCGTGGGAAGAAATACTAGTTTTAAAAGAATGAAAAATTGTATAGATTTTGAAATTCTATCATGTTTACAAAATGAAAAAATAAGATTAATAGCACCCAGAAATCACTTGTTATAGTTTAAATTGAATATGGAAACAAAATTACTTTTATCCAGCTGTGTGTTGTTAGGAAAGAACAATCAATGAAATGGAGCAATTTCAAAATCAGTCCTGAATTCTCCATCTAAATTTCTTTCTTCAGCAAACTCCCAATCTTTTAGTGTTACTTGATAAGGTCCTACTTATTCCAGACCGTCATCAGTTGTGACTCTCAACACTGTAATTCCAAAGAATACACTACCTATGATTGTATATAAGCAAAAGAATATCAAGAAAATCTCATTTCACATTTAAAGAGGATGTTACAAAAATTATCTTACCACACATTTTATTGCAGTATTTTATATGAATATTAGAGATGGGTTAGCAGTCATATTCAATCCTCTCCATCAAGGCACAGCTGCAAATATTAGGAAAAAAATTTTTTTTTCTTCTTTTCTGGAAAGGCAATGTAGGGATTTTCTATTGCATCCAAACATCTAAAACATTGCTTAATTTAATTAGGACACAGTGAGGCTACCAGTGCAGCAGAACTTCATTCAGCAAATGCTAGGCATCAGAAGAGAAAAATAAATGGAAAAAATTTTCCGGAAAACAAAATTATGTTTAGGGAAAAATGCTGTTGTGTTGGAATTCCTTGGAAGCTGTTGTAAAAGGTTGGGCAGTATTTCTCTTGTAAGCACTTCATTCTCAGTTTTACTTCTGTAGCTTCACATTAAACTATAAACAGCTCGTGGAGAGAGTTTAATAAGAAAGTGCATCTAAAATGTCTAATAGTAAGTACACAGTTTTTTATGCCAAATGATGCTGTCAGGAAACAGCAGTCTCAGACCTGAACCTGAGATTTTACTAATGTCTCTACATGTCTAATACTGTGAGTTTTCTAGAAACTGAGGTGAGGTTTTTTTTTGACTTCTACTTGACAAGTCTGCTATTTGTCCTTCTATAATTACAAAATTTAGGCAAAACTGATGGAAGGATCCCTGTGTTTTGGGTCAGGTTCAGAGGTAAAATAATAGGGAAGGTGAACAAATGGCTTCACTTAGTGTTTGTGGGAACATGGGAATCAGCTCTCATGCCATTGTAAATACAGGGTGTTTCTACAGAAGGTTTTGATCTACATTTAAGTGTAGATAATCTACAAGAGAGACCTGCTGAATTGATAACTCCAGTGTAATGAAGAAGCAACAACCATCATAATTACTGTGGGACTTGATTTTTCTGGTATTTAATATTTGTGTCCCATTATCAGAAGGAAAAGCTTCAGATATCTCCATTTCTCTATGAGACTTCCCCTGTTTTGCTACATGACAATTTAAATCCTTGTAGGACTATTGGGTTGAAGTTAGTTTTACAGCTCTTGCAAATGAGAAAAGTAAAGGATTTAACTTTTAAACCATGTTTATGACTCTGGTCTTCTGGAGGAAGACATTATTTTGATCTGCTAGTTTGCTCATGCTTAATGTGTGTTCTGATAGGGAAAACAAAACCAATCTTGTGCTTTTTTCACTTACAATATTAATGTCCACAAGAAAAGCTGGTAAACATCATCCACATGGGATATTTGCACAGAGATGGTTCTGATGCTGAAAGTTTATTCCTACTATGACATTTGAGTATTTCTGGTATTCTTATTAGCAGTTCCTGATATCTCAGTGTGGAATCTTCTACAGAAGAGGAACTGGTGTATAAGTAACTGATAGTTAGATTTTGTTTGTTGGGGTTTTTTGTCATTTCACTTTCAATACCTCTTTTATATATATATTTTTCCTAATATACTATTTCTCTCTGTTATGTGGCCCACAAATATAGTTTGTAATCTTTACTGTTGCTATCCTCAGCATAACCTCCTCCTCCCTCCATGATCTAGGGAAGTACTGTCATCTGTATTTAAATGGGAAAATCTGAAACTAAAGGTCAGGATATTTTTTCAGCTCTCAAGTCCTGAATGAATGCCTTAAATGGATGGGTTATCTTTAATTTCATTTTTTTTTTAGTTTTTTTAGTTTTTTTTTTTTTTTTACTTTGAAAGCATTAGAATCAAGTATTAGAATCAATAGTAATATTAATAATGTGAATTTTGCTCTCTGTATAACACCGCCATGTTAATTTTATTTTGATATGCTATGCCCTGGGTTACAGTCTACTCAGTTAACAAAACAAAGTTACTCATTTTTCTCTTTATCTTGTATTTTAGTGTTTGTATCACAGATTACTCACAGCCTGTGGCCTCTGCTATATCATTATATTCTAATTCAACAGGAACAGATTGGCTATGAGTTTTTAGTTGAAATGTATACTATGTATTTCTCTGTTTATATCCAGCAATATCACATTTTTCCTATATAGACTCTGAACAGTTCATATGGAGTATATATGAAGCTTTTCTAAACCTACTGAAAGCACTAAACCATTTACAAAAAAATCTCTACTTGCTGCAGAAAAACCCTACAAATAATGTATTCAAAACCTCATTATCTTCCCTCCATGGGTACACGTATGACTTAACACTTAGTGTGTACTTTTAATATAATTTAGAGTGTAAATTTACAATTTCTTCTGGATTTGAGTGAAATTCTAAGAAATGAGCCAAAGTGGGTTTTATTTATATTTTTAATTTATTTTTTAAAATACAAGACAATAGTAAAATAAAATTGTATCTGTGAGATAGTAACAAAATCTCCAAACATATTTAAAGTCCTCTAAGGCTTATGTCAGATGGAGTTCTTCTTTTCATGTGTGTGAAAGGAAGTAAGGAGTCCAAGAGAGTTGTTGGAATTCTGCTTTTGCTGGGCACCGGTTTGGAGGAGGGGGAGGTCGAAGCTCTGGCTAACATCACATTCTTTCCTGCATTCCTGACGTGGATTACATTTTAGGACTCAACTGTAGATTCACCACACTGCTAAAACTGGTGCAAAGTTTCATCGTGCTGATCCATGAGCTAAGCAGGAACTTAGTCCAAAGCTTTGCCTGGCACCTTGCTTTGACAGCTATGGGGCTGTTTGAGAGAAACTTGGGAGCAGTTTCTGTTGGTCCAGTCACTGCAGTATTTTTGTTTTGAATGTATTGGTTTACTTTGATTGGAACTGCTGTGAAAAACAGTCAAGGAAGAAAACCTCTGAATGTAAGATGTTGCTCAGGAAACGCTTGAGAATTGCTAAGAAACCATGCAAGAGCAAAAAGTCCAGTGAACATGTGAGAAAAGAAAAAAGTTATTTGGAGGAGCAAAGCTAAGGTACAAGATTTGCTGGACATACTGTGGCAGACTTACCTGCCAGGTAAGCCTGCCTCAGCTGATGGCAAATCTTTAGGGGAAATATTCATCTGGATTACCATAGACGCTCTTGTGACTTGTTCTTAATGCAGAATAAATGGTTCTGTGGTTTGTGAATTTGAAGAAGGAATAAATCCATCAAATTCTTTTGGGAAGGGAAAGAACAGCAGAGCAGGAAGCTTTAGGTGGCTGGACAGGGCTCAGTTGAACGTGACTACTCTGAGGTGCCTGTGAGGGCACCTGTGCCCAGCTCAGTGTCAGGCAGAGATCTGGAGCTGTGGACTGGATGAAAGCCTTGGGATGAGCCAAGCTCAAGGGCAATGGGTGCAGGAGCCCAGTGCTGGCTGTGAGCTCAGCTCATCCAAAGCCAGGGAGGTGCTTGTGGGGATGGAGGGGCCCTGTCCTTGCCCTTGTCCCCTGTCTGTGGGCACAGTGACGTGTGACAATGAAAGGTCAGCATGGCCTCTCTGAGTTGGTTTTATATTCACTCAGCTATTTGGCTGGTTTTTGGCTAATCTAAGAAAGGCAGGGCCATGATAAGTATAGGATTGTTTTAAAAGTCTGCTGTTTTGCAAATCATATGAGTTTCAAATTGCTCCCACTTAAGAAATTGTTGCAACATGTGAGTTTTAGTATATATGGAATTAGAAGAAAACTTGTGTATTATCAGTAAAGCATTTTCATCCTCCTCATAAAGTATAACTAATTTAAACTCTTTTTTGTTTTTCAAAATCTGACATACTTTTCTCTACAGAATATTTTCAGTAGTTCTTAATATTAATTCCCATTACTGTCTGTGGATATATGGTAATAAAATTTCCTTGCTCAAAGCTGAAAATGCAGAATCATTTTGAGACATAAGGGAGGGGAGGGATCTTACACCTTCCCAAGAGAAGCAATCCGGTGTGTTTTGCATGCTGGACGTGTTTGCTTTCTGCACTGGGATGCTACAAAGCACAATGGGAGCATTTATAAAACTTTTTATTGACTAAGAACGGGACAGTAGCATATGGGAACACCAACAATTGCTAACTGATCATGGAATAAAGAAATTTCAGTATTCTAGTGTTATAAAAAGAAGGGGAAAAAAAAAAGTCATTCAGAACTTAGTCATATTGGTTCAGCTGTTGTAACCAAAGACTGATAAGATAATAGGGGTCTTTGTGGCTGTTTTCTACTGAAATGCTTTATCTTTATGATACACTTGGGGCCCTTTAGAGTGGAAGCTTTTTAAACTGCTGCTGGAGTTAGAACTCAAATTAGATGCTGTTGCAATGGCAAGGGGGCTCCTTAGTCAGGCAGCCCTCACAAAGTGACTTTTATCTCCGAAGCCCTTCCATTAGATTGTTACTTTCTTCTGTTTTTCCTGTTTATTTTTGTTGACTTTTGCTGCCCTATTTTGTGGCATTTAGAAGGTGACCCAATCAAGAAAGGGTAAATGCTAAATGCTGGACAGAGCCTGTGAAGTGGAAACATCACAGCCCATCTGATGTGTGCTGCAGACTGCAGTGTTAGACAGAATGGTTTAACCAGGTTATCTCTGGGAAGCTAAGATCAAATACACTTTCTTTTATGTCTAGCATTGTGTTCTTGCTTTCTTTTCAATGTCCATAAAATAATAAAATCCCCTCCAATCTAACAGAGGGATTGAGTCACAAAGGCTTTTTTTTTTAAAGGAAAAAAAAAGCTGAAATTGCTTAACTTGACTCAAAATCATTTTTGATTGTTGGTTGAACTGTTTTGGCTGATGATACTTTGGAGATGCAGTTATGTGATTTAAAGCCCTACTTAGTTTCTGGCAAAGTCCACACTTCTTTCTTGCATTACAGTCTCCTGATTTCACAAAAGTCACACTATGTGTTTGTTCTGTAAATGGAACAGGAGTAATCATTTGTGATTTATTAATTTGTATTTCCTGTAAGCATATGGAGCAAAAGTTAGTTTAGATGCAGTGCATAAACAAGGATGATATTTGTCATGTTTTACACTAATCACAGAATTCAAGAGAACCAATAATGCTTTGCAGCTGTGTAGAGATTCCATGCAAAGATCTCTAAGAAACATTAACTAACCAGGCATAAAAACCTCTGATTGGTAGTGTTTTACTTTGTCTGCATGTTGGGACACTAAGACACATTCAAGAACCCACAGTAATTTTGTGTCACAGCTAAGAACCCTACTTTAGCAAGCTATGGATCACACCTGTAAAATTTTTAGTTCATTTATGACTCTAGTATTTTGTCTTTTATTCACTTGATAGAATATGTGGTTTTACCTTGTTTTCTTTTCCTGAGTGTCAGAGAGATTAGTTTAAATTATGCTATTTAAGCCCAGAAGTCCAATTTTTGTTATGCCTGTTTCTTTTTTTTTCCCTTACCAGCAGTTGTTACTCTGCCTCTACCTCAGGATAGCTTGCCACAAAGACAGTAAGAAATTTAACATTGAGAAGCCTGCAGTGTTTGCTTACATGCAGCTGCATTTGTACACAGACTGAATAGGTTGTAATAGGTAACAGGAGTGTTAGAAGGTGGTAAACCAGTGGTTGATATAGGAACTTTAGTTATATTGTATAGCTATACTTACAGGATACTAGTTTTTTGATTTTTTTTTTTTTTTTTTTNTTGTTTTTTTTTTTTTTTTTTTTTGCAATACTTAAAGAAATCTAAGTAAATAAAATTCAGGATGGGGTTTATGATTTTTATTAGATGCAGTGTAAGATACATGAAGCTCTTTCTGTTACTTAACGTACCAGAAATTGTGTAGTATTCTAATTGGTTTTAGTAGAAAGAGTTTTGCCACAAGCAGAATTCTTTCTAAATGTAATTTTAGACCACAAGTCGAACTCTTCTCTCTTTTTCAACAGATTTATAGCTACTTTTTATTTTCTGTCTCCTGGTTAGATTGACCTATGGCCAGAATTTCAAAAAGGCAAGAGTTCTCTTTGATGCATTACTTCTCTTCAATCTGAATATTTTATCTCAATTTGTGCTGAAATCCAAAATAAAGAGTAAAACAATAAGCACACAGGGAAAAATTAAAATACTATGACCAGATTATTATCACAAAGGTGAGGTTATACCCAAAGTGTTATCAGAAATAATAACATTTTTTTTCTGAACTTTTGATGAGACTGACACATCTTCATTTTAAAAGGAAGTCCTTAAACCCTATCAGTTTCCCACCAACACTCAAAATTTTAAATACTGTTGGTAAAGGGAGTCAATGGATCAAATTCAGTATATCTGTAGTCACTGAAATAAAAGCCCCTAAGAAAAATGTGTCAATTTTAAAGGTCTTTCCTAACTGAAGACCATTTTGTGATAGAGCCAAAGGTTAATAAAATCAGTAGTGAATGTAGCAATTTTACAGATAAGCTATTCACAACAAGTGTAGTTACTTGAATAAAAAGCTAATTCAGTTCTAAAATGCCACATGCAGTAGCAGTGAATAGCTGCTTTTAGGTGCTTTCTGGAGGAGGATAAAATACAGAATCACAGCACTCTTCTTTTCCAGCATCCCTGGCTGCCTGTAAATTGCTGTGAATGGGACTGTGGGCTGACAGGCTCTATTAAGACAAACTGCCTTTCTCATCGGAGAGATAAAATAAATCAGGTGTTTAGTCAAATTAAAATACTTCAGATGGAGCAGGCCCTGGGGAGCACTGATCCACCTGACAAATCTGAGAGAAACTCAAGACAGATGTGTTTTGGGGATAAGGAAGACCCCATGGAAAAAAATGCGCTGCTGTCTTTGGAGTAAGGGAATAGGATTAGAACAGAGAGAGAGCTGTGGTATATAATATTTTATGGAAGCTGGCATATTTACTGTTCATTTTTTACTAAGCTTTTTGTTTTATCTGTTTTTATGGCAAATACATTTTACAGATAGCCGTATTTTTATTTTATTTATAGATATTTTCAGTCAGCAGCAGAAGTTTATTTACTGGTAATGAGTTTAGGAATCTCATTGCTCGCTACAGTAAGTGGATGCAAAACAGATGATGATGGCACACAGCTACTGATGACCTCTCTTGTCCCAGCCAGATCAGCTCAATCTGGTCTGCATTCTAAGCAAGTTGGTTTTTATTGGTATTTAAACTGTAAAATAATGGTCAGGATTTTCCACTCTAAAATTAAATTATGCCTCCCCCCCACCCCACACACACACTGTTCATACAACAACATTCTCATCTTATGCTTGTTCTTGGTTAGGTGTCCTGCAGCTTCATGGAGGTCTCGTGATTTTCCAGGAGCACAGTGTACATTTTGTGGTCATCAGTTCTATTCTGTTGCTGGATTACATAACAGGGTACAAATTAAAGAGCAGAGTACTTTAAATGGGGTCATTTATTTCAGATGTGTTTCTCGGAGGAGGGAAAAGGAAAGAAAACCAATTACTGTGGATTCCTGAATAAGAACAGTTACTTCTGCCTGCTATTGTAAAAAAATCAGAGAAAGAAAGAAAGAAAGAGAAAGAAAGAAAGAGAAAGAGAGAGAGAGACTATAAATTTGTGGCAACTGTATCAAATGGTTCTAAGAAATCCTAAGGAAACAACAACATTTTGTAGCCTTTGCAGGAACTCTTTGTGGTGGTTTTCTACTCCTGTTATGGAGCAAGTACAAGCTATACAGAATAATATGGAAGTGGAGTGGGAGATTGATATCTGCTTGGGGTGTGTAAAATATTTTACGACTGTAAGCTCAAGGGCTTGCATTACGGTGCCAAAGCTGCATGACAGATGTGAAAGTCTCAAGCTGTTGTTTCCCAGGTGGCAGTGGAGGACAATAAGTACCATTTGAGGCAGCAGGTTGCTTCCCACTGGCTTTCTAAAATCGGTGGGTGGAGTGGTTGGTCTCTTTTCGTCACAATGGGCAAGGGAGTTTTTCTTTGGCAGAAGAGTATTCTACGTATGGAAATGAATTCAAAACCACCTAAATGACCTTTGAACCATACTGAAAAATCTTCAAGACTGAATAACAGAGTTTAGGAGGGTTAAGGTAGGTCTATACTGAAGCTGCAGAGAATTGAACAGCTGTCAGCATGGAGCTCAGTGCATGCTAAAGGATCCTGGCAATGCAGTACTTCCAGTGCAGGCACTTTCCTGGCCACACACCTGCCTAAGCTTACTTTCAAAATTTATTTTATATGTGTTTTGGACTTGTAACAGCTTTTTGCACAGAACCCTTCTATTGCTTCAGTCACTTGTATCCCACTAAGGCTTTGCAATGAGTTGGTCTGGGTAGTATTGTCCTTCAGCTTCAACTTCATGCATCCATCATACCTCTGTGACTAAGGAAATCACTATCAACCCTTTCTAAAATTTCTACTACAACAGAATTTACACATTTTTCTTCTTCTGGAGACCTGTGTCACGTGTACACTGGATGTACATTAGGCATTAGAGGGTAGGGAAACATCAGGTTCTTGGAAGCTCATTTAAAACTAGTGAATAAGAAATTGAATATTTTTCAGTACTTTGCATTGCTAAATACAATTAATATATGTACAGAAAATGAGGTACCCTTTGTTTCTCAGAGTTTGTTTAGAGTGAATGACTTAAGCCAGGCAGTTTCTTTTTTTTCCATACAAACAAAGCCATTTCAGATAGAGGTTTTCTTTAAAGCTGCTTTTGCAAATGAAATTCTGTGTAGGAATCATACTGGCCCCACAATGTAAGTAGTGGATAATCTTGGGTTTGTCACCTTCTTGGCAGGAGCCTGTTTTGTCTTCCTTCTCCTTATGAAACCTGTCAGCCTCTTTTTTCTTCTCTTCTTTAGAAGATATTAATCTTATTCCTGGGAAGAAGTTGGAGTCATAATTTCTCCATTCCCTTCCAGGTCTTGTTGCTCACACCTTTTCTTCTTCTTCAAAAGTCCAGTGACTTCTTTATCACAGTCCTCTATTGTGAACAGAGGAAAGGAATTTCTGAATACTCTCTTCTTTGCCACTTCTCGTATCATTGTGGCAGACTACAGACCTGAATAATTCTTGGGTTTTTTTCTTCTCTGATTTTCAGTTCTACTTTACAACATTAAATTGCTTTATTTATCCCACTTCCAACTCTAAATTTCTTTCAGATTATCTTCCAATATTCTTGGACTTATACCTTGATGCATTTATCTCTTATAGACCTATGATTCTGAGGTGCTCACAAAAGGAAATGTAGTGTATGACTCAAATATAGGAACTGACATTGCTGTTTCTCACAGGGTAATATGTTCCTATATAAGGTGGGATATTTTCAGACTGATTTGGAAAAGGACCCTGTACTCTCCACTTATGAGACCCATGCAATTTACCCATAAACAGACCATTAAGCATCATTAGTGCAAAGAATAAATGTACCGTAGTTTCATATTAATTAAGTGCTCTCTGTAGAGTAAACTTTGAAAGTTAAATGAAAATTCTTAAGCTATTTTCTCAGGTTAGCCATTTCTCTTGGGGACAAGTGAAGCTCATTTTTAATACACATTCCACAACCATAGCTTACATTTACCTAAATGACCTACCAGATATATGGGTATTTTGGAGAAATGATCAATAAATTCTTAAACTGCTTCTTCCACCGAACGCATCTTTTAAATTCTTTTTTAGCATTTGTACATACTTGGAGTGAAAAAATGAGAAAATATATAAACGGAGGTAAAATTATGTCTGATAAACTATGAATGTATTTATCACAGTGGGCAGATTTAGATGGAGAAGATACAGGGATTCATACAGAATAAATCCCTGTCAGAAAAAAGGGAAATATTCTATATCTTTTCTGCTCCCATTTCTGTTACATCCTCCCCTACTTAGAGCACAGCAAATCTATGTGTTACATTCTTTTGAGATTTGTTAGTAGAAAATATATCCGAGCTGCTGTTTGAAAAAAGCACATTGGTGATGCAGCCAATTTTTTTTGGGGGGGGGGGGGTAAATATTGCTTTGTAACTATTGTCCACCTCATATTTACAGTACATCTTTCCCCCACGTTTAGGTACACCAGAAAGCCTGGCAGAAAAAGAGCGACAGCTCTCTACGATGATCACCCAGCTGATCAGCTTACGGGAGCAGCTCCTGGCTGCCCATGATGAGCAGAAAAAGCTGGCAGCCTCACAAATTGAAAAACAACGGCAGCAAATGGACCTTGCTCGCCAACAGCAAGAACAGGTGAGGCTCCAAGAAAGAAAACTGTGAAAATGGTTCACGCAGAATGCTTGTCACAAACTCTGTTCTGCCTGCTGTTGTTTCCTTTTGTGTTTTTTTTTTTGTTAAAAGAGCTTAAATATCTG
>VXBC01007359.1:513370-633560 GCA_013399945.1 Ploceus nigricollis
AAGAGCTTAAATATCTGCAGAAGTTGCACATTTTTCCAGACAGAGGAAATATTATAGGACCCTGAAAAAAAAAAAGGGAGGAGTGGATGATAGATTTCACAGTTCTTCTTGCACTGAGATGCAATTTTGAGAGTTACGAACAAGCCAGACTATAACCATTATTTAACACTTTCTCTTTTTGACAAGAAAATAATTAAACAAAAACCCTTAAGCATATTCAAACCTTCAAATACCTTGCACAAGTAAGGTTTAATTTGTTTGTTCAGGTTGTGAACAGTTTGTATTTTCTTGTTTTGTCTTTTTGGTGTTTTGGGGTTTTTTTCCTTGATTATTTTTTTGGTTTAAAGATACAGTTGTCCAGCGAGCTGTCCTCTTCTCATTGAAAAAAAGTGCAACAACAATGATCCCATGCACTAGTCCCCTAGGCATTAGATCCGACAGATCCAAATTAATGTGTGGTTTTTAGGAATCTGACATTATTACTAGAATTATCTTTTCAGTTAAATATATTTTATAGGATATATACAGCAATGTATGCTCTGTTGATTTTAATGAGTTGTGACGTCTGGTATTTTATGTGCTTGGGTATTTGCCCACATGTAGGAATATGGACTCATCCCCTAATGGAAAATAACATAAAGGAACACTGTAAAAAATCAGAAGTTAGAATGTCATTTAGCCATCTAGAGATGACACAGTAATTAACTATTGACACTTGTGAATAAGCTAGCACAAATTAATCTTGACACATTTGCAGACTAGTGATATCTTACAGTGAACACTTTGTAATTATATTTCAAAATGAAAATTAAATGACACTTAAAACTAGGTTGTCATGCTCAATGAAGCGAGCATGTAGCTCAACCGATAGGCAAATAAAATTCAGAATTTGAGCCACATGGTGCTTGTGTACCCTACTTTACTGTGTCAAGCCTATACATCAAGACGATGCTATGGTAATTGCATTGCAGGGTCTTGGGTACATTTTCTATCACAGAACTGCTCCAGCGAAGAGGAACCTTGGAGATTAGATGCTCCATGGTGTATTTCTTGTTTTCATCAGAAAATGGCTATTCAAATGATGCTACATTGTGCATGCAGGTACAAAAAGCTGTTCACAAGCAGTCAGAACCCTGGCAGATCTGTTCCTATGCACATGTAAACAAAAGCCTTCTTTTTGTCTTGGCTATGGTTTGCTGTGTTAAGCTGCAGCCAGGTCATCAGCAGCTCCAAACAATACTGGATGTAGGGTACTGTGTACCTGTGAAAAAATGATACAGCACTGAGAGAGAGTGGCCCACAATGCAGCTCCATGGTCTGTATCTTTTCACTGTGAAGCTGCATACTGTAACCATCTTTTGCAACCTTTGCTGAGACTTTAGCAGCAGGGACAATGTGGATATAACCCTGACAGACCTTATATTTAGTTACAAGCACTGCACTTCTAAGATGGAGTCACACAATTGGTGTGCTGCTCGTTAAAAGCGGTAACTCCAGCTCTCACAGAGGTTTTAAATATTCCATAGAGCACTATCCCCATTAGGGTTGTTTCACCTAGCACAGGCACCACTGCTGGTCTCTGTGCTGACAACAGTTACCTGAGCTTCTAGGACCTGCCCCTGGGCTACTTGGGCACAAGAACTGCCGGATCTCTTTGATTCCCTTTTTCACTCACACACAAGGGTCTGCTCATTCAGTCCTCACTCACTGTATTTTATTGACTTGCCTGGGAGGTTCATCTAGATCTGTTTGAGCACCAGGTTCCTAAAAGGAGTTTGAGCTCCGTTAGAAGCATCGGTGTTGTGATCTGTGAGAGTTGCTTGATTCCATCTTCTTGTGACCCTTTGCCTTCACCCAGCCCCAGAATCATCTAGACCTTAATTTGCGTCTTTGAGGCCAGGTACAAGACTTAAAACACACATGAATTTTGTGTTAATTTCTCTTACAAAAGTGAATTTTAAATGAAAAAACTTACTGAGTTATTTCCATGTGACAGTGAGAGATTAAGGAAATTACAGCCTTGGTCTCCATGTATGCACAATTACAAGCTGTTAATATGTGACTGCAAATTCCTTATGAGTTAATCTGAACAGTTTTCACTAAAACTATGTAATTGTTTATTTCCAAACCAACCTTGATACATTCCTGTCATTTTTTTATCATAAAAACATTTTACTTAGCTTTCTCTGTTTATAACAGAGTAAGTGTGCTCAGAAGATGTTAGGGAAGGAGCCCAAGAGGGATTTTGCCAAAAGAGAAACAGTGGATTTGAGTGACTAAAATACCTTTGTCACCAGCTTCTTGCTGTTTTATGTGATTCCTCTGCTCTAGATAAATATTTATAGGAGGGGAAATTATACTTAAGAAATGAAGGTAGCAGAAGTGCTGAGGCTGGGATTTCCAGGAAACACAAATCTTGTTCTCATTTCAGTATGCTGCACAGTTGCCCTTCTAAAGCAGAAGTCCAGTTCCTCCAGCTCCCTGTGGCTTCTCCTCTGTGGCTGCCTTCCACATCACCCATTTCAGGGAGCAGCTCTGTGGTCTGAGGGCAGGATCCTATTTCCCTTCTGCACCAGCATGCTGATTTTTTGAGAATCAGGGAGATAGATGGAGTATCTGTAGCAAATTGTCACCAGTCTGTTAGTGTTCTCCACGCTGAACATTTGCTTTTCTCCATCTGTGTTAGAGAAGGGATAGAGTGAACCTTTATCCTCCAGATCCCCTACTGAATCTACCAAATGAGGGTCAGAATATCTACATATTTCATAGGGTTGTGTGGAGGATGAGTTGCTGAGCACCAGGTACTGCTTTTACACAGAATAAGGCTCTGCTTCGCTAAGTAGCTCCAAGGATGGTTTCTGAGATTTGCAAGAGAAGTAATGTGCTGCTCATTGTGAAGGAAGTCAGAGAAACTTACCCTAGGAGCTCGTGCTGAATAGTGAAACATCTATAAACACCAGCTAAGGCTCCAGATCAGCAAAGCAGGAAAATGTATGTTTAACCTTAAGCACCTGCGTAATCCCATCCCCATTCAGAAAAGCACTTAATTTTAAGCATGTGTTTCATTGCCATTGTAGCTAACAGTAATGCATCACAGTTAAAGATCACCACAGGCTTAAATGCTTTGTTGAATAGTGATGAGATTATTCACATGCACACAAATAAACCTGTGTTTCTGTGTTTTTCAGAGCTAAGGTCTCACTGCTTAAAATACATATTTCTTACTCGCTAAGTAGATTTTTATGTTGCATTTAAATTTACCTCTAAAAGATGCCCCATTTAAAAAAATTTAATATGCTTTATAAAATATAATAAAGAATAACAAATATTATGTTTTTCGGTCAATAGTATTGAAATTTCAATATTGCTGTTTTAATTTAATGGAAATTTTATTTCTAATAGATTGCAAGACAACAGCAGCAACTTCTGCAACAGCAGCACAAAATCAATCTACTGCAGCAGCAAATTCAGGTCAGTGTGTTTTATTGCTCTCTTCTGATGATACTTAAGTTCCATTTATGGAGAGGGAAGGGTTTAAAAAAAAGCAGCCACATGCTTTACTAACAAGCCTCAGTAAAGATGCTCTTTATGGGAGTTCCTTGTGTCCCAGAAAATTATTGTCAGACATCTTTTTTGGTGCAAAGAACTTTAATAGGCAAAGTTTTCTCCTGAAAGTTATGAACTATTTTTAAATCTCACCATTTTGTCATAACTCCAAAATCTGCAATCAGTTTGACCTGCATTGTGTGAAGTAAAGTCAGAGTCTCAGTTGTTGGTGGGGGAATTCTGTGTTCTACAAAGGCAAAATTGAGACATTGAAGCAGTGCTAAGTCCCTGGCAGCAGTCTGCTCATGTACAAAGACCCACAGGTATATGTGTTCCAGGTGCCTTTGGAGTAATGATACCCTTGTGGATCTGGAAGTATTCTGGAGATATTTAATTATCTGTACTTGTACTCAGAACATGGCTTAATTTTGTGCAAGTATACGTGGGTAGGGAGTGACATGGATGTAGAGGCATTGTTGGCATGTGACTATGTTACTTTCTCTGCTTCCCACTTTGAAAGCATTTCCATGGGCCTGTTCACTGATTGAAACATTCCAATTTGGTCTGACAGGTGATTGTGCTGCCAATCATTTCTTATAAGCTTGGGCTATCCATTTCTTTTCCTTAATTAGCTGATTGCTATGTTACTAGATGCCAAAACTGAAGTTTTTCTTTCCCTCATCCCAAAGGAATGCTTGTAAATACTTTTGAAAATGTTGTAATGCAGTCTCAGTTACACTTCTAAGGGATTTATTTAACAAATATAGATGTGTTAATACCTCGTATGAGAGACACAATTGAATTATAAAGCACTATTATTGTTGTTGCCTATTAGGAGACTGTGTGTTCATATTAGGTGTACGTCAAGGATGAAAGAGATATTAAGAATAGTGTAAGGAAAAAATACACCATCTTCTCTAAGTGTTATTTGCAAGTCTGGCTTCAGAAAGCAAAGAATAATATAAAAAAGTCAGCACAAAAGCTAAGACTGACTCCTAGCAAAGTCTACAAAACAGAAGTGTTATCTGTATGAGAAATTTCTAATTTTTAAAATTCCTTTAAAAAGTAGGAAACAGAAAGAGGGATTATGACTAGGTTTTTTTTGTTGCTGTTTGGAGAATTGTAGGTATGCTCTGTAGTAAAAACCTCAAAGGTACTTTATGTTTCACTTCAGTCAATACTTTCCAGTGGCTTTACCCTTCCACTGTCTCCAGGGAAATGTGGTCTTAGAATTCATTCTAGAATAGATTGAAGGTTCATTTTCTCATTCACTTCTATCTTTCCTCTTACATAGTGCTGAACCCTCCACAAGTTTTCTTTCCTGTCCTTTCCTAGGTGTATATGCAAATAAGTGTTTCAGTGGTTATTTTGTTTATCTGAGCTAAACAATTTCTTGGTGACTCGTCCCTGTATTTGCTTCCAAATTCTTACCAAGTACTCTTATGCCATAGCTCCTCAGTGGTTTGGCCTCCTTACTGATTTATGATTTTTACATTTACCTGAGTCTTATCAGTGTGTTGAGGCAGTGAGGATTGTTTTTTCTCCCATGTGGTCAGCCAGATTGGTAGTGGACATCTCATGGCCCAAGGAATGCTCCAGTAAGAAGCAGTAAGCATGCTGAGCAGATATCAAGTCAAACGCCCAATGGTCCTATTATTTAGATTACTAAAAGAAAGTTTCCTGGCAGATTGTCTTCTAGGGTAAACACCAGATCACATAGTCCATTTGCTTGTGAGCCAAGTGGTCCTGCTTTGTTTATTTGTTCTGTCTTCATTCTATGGCAGGTTTGGCAGCCAGAAGTTGCTTGAGGTTGCTAAGTTGCCTCTGCAGTTCGTAGAAGGTTTGCTGCTGTAGAATTGGTTATGAGTGTTACAGTTTGAGATGTGTAGTTCCTTAAGGGCTAGAGGTGGGCTGGAGGCAAAACAGGAGGCAGGTGACAGAAATAGTGCTGTGCTGGTTCTCCCAGATCCTCTCCTACCATCTTCCCAAGAAACCTCCATACCAGTACTGAAGTCACGCTGGTGAATCTGGGTGGAATTCATCGTATCAAAAATAGGTAACTGCAATACAGACTCTATCTCAATTAATTTTCCAGATTGTTCTTGTAGTGAGCAGTGAGAAACAAAGTGAATAGTTTCAGGATACAATTTGTCTTGTTCTAAAGTAGATATTTAAAGTTTATTAGATAAATTGTTCCCTAAAATGGCTGTTTCTCTCCATTAACTAAGAAGGATATATGTGCCAATGCCTTTAGCATAGAGATCTGATGTGAGATGAGGTGAATTTTGCTCTCTATATCTTGAAGGGGAAACAAAATTTCTATTAAATATTTACATTCCCAGTTTAGTTTTTGGGCCTGGTAGAATTTGCAGCTCTGTCCCCAGTAACTTGATTTTGTTTAGAAGATTTGTTCAAAGACACTCTTGAGCAACAATTTTCAGGAAACACTGATTACCTACAGAGAATGGTGTGGGCTCTTATCTGTACTTCGTATGCGTGGGAAAACAGTAGTACCCTTCCCTGCCACTCCTCAATCCTTTGAAGAGATTACAAAATGTGAGCAGCACAGGTGCCAGTTCCATCTGAGCAGGGGCCTGTTCATGGCACAGCTACTCGAGGCAAGCACAGCGTGTTCTCCAGGGTGCAGGAGAGGGGCACTGCTGATGTGATGTTTTCATCGTCAGACACACGGTGTGTCAACTGTCCTCTCCTGAGGTGCAGAGTTAATTCTTGAACAAGAGTTTCTGTGAATAAGTGCACTCAGTTTAACCATTTAAGCAATTAGAAATTGCTCTGGGAGGGGCTTAAAATATGTCAACCACATACAAAATTTAAAATTATTTATATTAAATAATATATGCTTCCCTTAGACAACTACTGGGTAAATATACTGAGAATTTGCATTACATGTATTGTAATGCAAAATGCATTACTTGCATTACAAGTATTTATTATTTATATTGTGCTGTACATTATCTGTTTATGTAATAATTCCAACACCTTGTTTCATTTAATTGGTGAAAGTGTTGTTTCTTTGGTTTTTTTTTGGGTTTTTTTTTGTGTTTTTTTTTTTTTTTTTTGTTTGTTTGTTTTTGTTTTGACACCACTTACTGGAGCACCTTACTGCAGGCTTGTTATACACCTGAAGCTTTGTCAATAATCTATGAGCAAAGAGCACTTTATCTAGGCTTAGTGTATGGAAAAAAAGTTAGGTATTTCAAGAGTACAGAGGTCATTAAATGTTCTGCATAATCATCTCATATTTTCTGTGTGAAGCTAATGTTTCTGTCAGGGTGTATGTGTTGGGGAAAGCGGTTTTGTTGGCTAAAAGGAGTGGGAATCTGGACTTATCCTCAGTCCTATCTCTGATTATCAGAAATTTGGCAAATCATATCCTTTTCCTCAATTTAAATGTAATGTTTTGAGAATCTTAAATGAAAATTTTCAAATTGATGCAGTGTATTATTACTTTTCAGCTCAAATGTTCATAATGTTCATAAACACTCTTCTACAGAGGAGTCCACAGAGATGGGAGGAAATCTAGTATGCCAAATTAAGTTCTTCATTCCGCAGAGCTGTGCAGAGAAATCATTGATTTCAGTGCAAATTAAAATTGAGAAAATAATGTGGGGCAAATAAGAGCTCACAGATCAGTCTCCAGGTTGATTAAGATTTTTGTAAAATATATGTTTTTTCATTTGATTGTTTAATAAAAAATATTCATCCTGAAGTAGAGGGAACACAATTGGTCTAATTCAAGAACATCTCTTAGCCTGTGCTACAAAAGTGAAAATCTCTAGGAATAAGTGAAAAAGCTGGTTAAAGGAGGAATTTGGTAGTACATCATGAAGATTAGATTGGAAAAAGGGAAGACATGCATTTCTTAAATGTTTCCAAACCAGGGGTCCTGAAATTCCTGTGAGTTCTGTGCCTCATTAGGAGAATTCAGTCCTTTCAGAATGAGGCTTGGGGACTTCTTCTCAGCCCCACCATGCCCATCTGAGGAAACAAGGTGGATCCCACTGATGCTTAGAGCCTGTAGCTCCAGGATTTCCCTCTGAGAATGGGGGTATGCGTGGATTTAAGGGATGAAAGTTTTCAGGGCTTTCCTCCTTGTGGGTAGGTTTCATCAGAGCAAGTCCTAAATCTGAACTCTTTAAAAGGGACAGTGGTGGTTGAGCTTTTCTGCAGAAATCTGTGATGAGGATAACTGTGAAAGACGATCCAAGCTGCTTTTGTTCATTTCCCTTTACCTTATTCCTCTTTACTGTGCTTAATGCCATTGCAGAGCATTTTGTTTTCTGTTTGAATCAGTACAATTTCCATTGCATAGAGAAACTGGTTTCCTCTGCTCTCATAAGTATTCTGTTTTAATTCAGCCACTAGAAATTATTCCTAATAGTAATTTTTTATAGTTTTAATCTATACATTCATGCTGTTCTACTTTTCTATAAATGTTCTTATATTTTCTGTTTCCCTCAAATAGAGTAAACGTGATTACTGTGATAGTAAACAGACAAAAGAATAGTAACATAAAATTATAACTATTTAAACTGTCTTTGAATAGGAATCATTTGAATCATAAGTAAAACTTAAGAGACTGAACCAATGAGTCTCTCTTCTTATCCATGATTAACTACTGACAATTGAGGTACCTGGTGAGCTGAATAAGGACTATCTCTTTATGTGAAGTACATGTCTAAAGATCAGGAATAATTACATTCCACATTAGCCTTCATAGCCTCCCTGACCTGGTTAATTAATTTTTTGCTAGGATAATAATAGTAGAAATAGATTTAAAGATACGCTTCATCATTAAGTATGTAACTGACCTCCAATTTTAAGAGCTGAACCTTTCATTTATTGCCTTTTGCTGAAAATGCACAAGCTGGAATCCAGCTATTGTCAGCTCAGTTATGCTCTCTGAGGCTGTCTTTCTTTGTAAACTCTATTTAGTGTTGACAAGCAAAAACAATGGCAGTTGTACTGTTCCAGCACTAGGGAATATTCTCCTCTACCTTTTTTCTTTGCTTTTTTTTTTTTTTTGTTATTGATCACGAAACTGATCCCCTTCCAGCAAGCTCTGCACAGGACCAAATAAAGCCATTGAAAGCAATTTGATACTTCTATTGGCAGGATACGCAGATCAGATACTCCCTTGAAGGGGAGACAGAGAGAGTTATAAACAAAGCTTAGAAGTCTAGGAATAGCCCCCAGCTTCAGCAAACCCTTAAAATATTTTGTAATTGTATCTTCAATCATGAATTAGCTAGGAAAAACAGACCTTTTTTGCCTTTCTATTTCACTGCTCTATGCTGTTTTTAATTGCCCACAGGCACACTGTTGTGATCTTCTTTGGAAGTTTAAAACCAGGATAAAAATGCAAATCTAATTATTTCTTTTATCTAATCTAATTAACTTTTACAAGCAATGATAGATGCACTGCAGCCTCCATCAAACATTTTAATAATGATGTTTCTGGATTAAAGAATAGGTAAAAGTACTGTAATTTATAAGCAGTCAAGATTATGGCAGTAGAAAATGTAAAATATTGTGGTGGCTTAATAAACTATAGCGGCTGTTTATTAATTTACAGTAAAAAGGATGCATTTCCCTTAAAACCCAGTTTGCTTGTGAATTGATTCCCAGCTGTCACTGATATATATTTTTACCGTTTTTTAAGCAGCTCAGTATTAAAAATAATATATATCTGACTCCCTTCTGCAATGCAGTTGTGTGCAGTTGGAAGAGAGAAATGCTGTTGTGTGCCTGTAACTTGCAGCTGGCTGCTAAATGGCTGATTCCACTTCAGGGGCTCTGCCCTAGGTGTGGCACCACGGCTCCTGTCCAGCTCCTAACTTGCCTGGTGAAAATTGAGACTGATCCAGTGGAGGAAAGACAAATATGCTAAACATCAAAGTCAAATGTTTCATATTTTATTTATTATTATATACTGGCTTATTTATGAGTTCTAAAGTCCTTATGTGATAATTACTCAAGCAAAAGATCTGTTATCGGCCAGCTTTTCCCAGTAAAAGGCATCTTCATGGCTGGCTGGCTTGGAATTTTCTGTCAGCTGTGAGGAAAGAGAAGTGATGTAGGATCCTTGCCTTCTCTGAGCAGCACATGCTGTAATAAATATTCTGGTGATGCTCTCTATCCTTTATTCAACCTCTTCCATACCACAAATGCTTTGGCATAACAGCGTGGTGGTGGCAGAAAAGACACAGTGTGTGAAAGGTTCACACTCCTCTGCTACTTGTAAGCTTCTGATCTTACCCCTTGGTCCCCCATTTGCAAGGATCCTGCTAGCTGCTCTGCCCCTGAGGCCCTCAGTCCCTGGAAACAAGTTTTATCCTGGCAGAGCAGAATATAGTTCTGGATTTGACTCTTAAAACTGTATGCATCATGATGGGGGCAGGGAGGCTGTGTTTTAAAAAATTTTTGCTGTGACCTTTTAAGAGTTAAATTAGCTGTCTTGCAGTTTCCTAATTCATTATATGACTTTTTTTTTCCTTATTTCGCCTACCCGAGTCTAAACAAATTGTATTTAATGCAAAAATTAAGCCTTGTGTATCTCTTTCATATGACTTCTCTAATTATAGAGCAGTAAATGGTAGAATAGCATATGTTAGCAACATGAGCAGCAGTCTATGAAATGAGCTACAAGTTAATAAAATGATCTTGTGGTGGTGTTGGCCAAATGTTAGCACACATGTTTCGAAAAGTGGTATTTCAACAGACTTGAAGAATAGGACTTTGGCACACGGGTGCCGAACATGATCTGATGTGTGGAAATGAGTTAAACCAAAGTAAATGTCATTGTTTCTTGGGCTCATGTTGGTGCAGAAAATGATAGTAGCTGTCCTCCCACTTTCCCTCTCCCACGTGTGTTTTAAAATTGGAAATGAAGACATAGGCATCCCCAGTTAAAGTCCTGCTGCTTCGTTTGCTTGGGGCGTGCTGTGCTGCATCCTCACCAGTGGCTTAAGGGCTTGTTCGCAGCTGTGCCTCTGCCAAAGCCAGAGGCTAAAATCTCACCGATTCTATTCAGCCCAGACACTTCTTCTACTGGCTTCACTTATAGAACTATGAGTCTGTGATTTGAGCCCTTACAATTTAGAGGCAGATTATAACCAGCTCCTGAATAACAGCAGAGGATCAAGCAAATATTTGCTGCCCACCTGTGGCGCTGCATGGGGGTCACTCTTGGCTGGTGCTCTGCCTGTTCCAACCCAGTGTGGAACAACAGCCACGGCTGAGCCAGACACCCTGCTCTAGCTCCCAAGGAGTTTGGCAGAGGTGATGCCCCTCTGAACCTCTCTGGTGCCGTTCTGTCAGTCTGATGATGTACCCCTTTCAATATTGCAATATTTGGGATAATGCGATAGTAACGCGCTATTCCCTCCAGCACAGAAAACCAGTTTCGTTCCGAAGTGGCATGTGCACAAAGTAAAATGGATAACTGGGAGTGGAAATGGTGCCAACTGGCAGCCTATCCAACAGGACTGCTCCTGTGAAGCTTTATTTGCTTGAGTAATACCTGCTCAGGCAGTGTTTGATGACTTGTGTACTGTTACTCACATAACTGGGTTTTGCAGAAGTGAGCACCTCTTGAGAGGAAGGACTTAGGATATTAGTATTGTGGTTGGAATATCAAAGGTATAAATGTGGCAGGGATTTTAGGGAATGTAATTTGTTTCACTAGACAAACAGATGTAGCTGGAAAAAACAGGCAACCAGTTGGGCATGCCAGCTCTTTTTCATGTCTTACATCAGTGTTACATGGAAATATATCCCAGGACTGACAGAAACTGCTTGAGATATTGGTCTTTCATTTCTAATTAGTTACTTTTCTGTGATGATTTTTATGATTGACAACCACGTGATGGCCAAGAGGGAAAAACAATCAAGTTTTGCATTCCTTTTTATATTTCCGTTTTTTTTTTTTTTTTTTACTCCTGCCACCTCCACTGTTTGACACACTAATCAGGAGATACTGGAAAAAGAAAAAAAGTTAATAAATGCAAGTATTGAAATGACTTGATTTATGGAGATATTCAGATATACAGGCAAGACTGGAATGTGGTGATATCAGAGGTCAAAATTTCTGTCTGCAGAAGCAGGTACTTGGAGGAAAATGATGAAGTACAGCTCCACATTAAAAAGGCCAAAAGCATATAGCAAATAAATTGTAAAGTACTTCTTGAAATCTCACAGTAAAAACTTAAATTTATCAGATGAACTAAATCCTGGCCTAGGAATCAAAGCATTTTTTAGTTGTAATTGTGGGAATATTCCAGAATGTAAGTGTATTACTGAATCAATTTGAGCATAAAAACTTATTTTTAATATACTTAATATCATGACAGCAAAGAAGAAGTAAGTGCATTGCTCTCTGAATGCATTCAGGAATTATGAATTCACATAAAGAAAGCAGTAGTATGTGCAATCCAGCAAATGAGCAAACTAGGTGCTGTTTAACATTTGGTATACGCTTGATGGCATGTAAGTAAAAGTAAAGTGAATGAATATTTCTAATATTCACTGTTTTATGCAATCAGCTAATCCAGACACTCACAAAAACGTCAAAGCATAGTTCTCAAGGAAGATAAATGGCCTTGCCTGGGATTTACCTATCTAATCTTAAAGTTGTTAAAGTAAGGAAAAATTGGTTTGTGACTGCAGTTTACATGCTATTTCCCTTTGTCTGTAACATTAGAAACCCCTCTCCCCAAATAATTAGATAATATAGTGGCTTGTGTAGTATGCAAGGCTTTTGCTTCCCTGAAAGAACTAGTCTTTAATATAAATCTTGTATATATCATCTTCAGCAAGTTGGGCATTTGCACAGCTTGGGTAAATTATGTCTATATTGAGAATCTAGAAGTTACACAGTGTGCATTCCATACTTGAGGGATGGGAAATAAAAATTGATATACTGTGCGGCACATGATATAACACAGTGAAATATCTTTTAAATTCCAGAGGGATGCACTGACATCACCACGGTTAATTCGCATGCAGTAACTCCCACAAAATGTTATTAACTTTAAATTGAAATTTGTAATCATTCAGTAAAAAGAAAATAAATGATGTAAACAGTATACAATGGTGAATTATGAAATGCTGAATTAATCTTATTCACCCACCCAAAATGACAGTGTAAGAAACCATTAAAGTTGTAACACCAAATAATAAAAGCATAGAACTTCACAGTTGATGGTGAAGTGTGAAATCCATCTTGAGACACACCACTGTCACACAGTATGGAAGGGCACTTCTGAGTTAGGGAACTTTATTTCCAAGTAATGTATTAGGCATTTTTATTCTGTAAATGAGAGATTAACCAGTTGGGGGAATATATGTTTAGCTTAAAATCTAGATCAGGTAGACAAATGAGTTGCGTGGCTACTTGCTACAGGTAACAAAATGGTGCAATATGTACCTAATAGCCTAAGCATAGACTGAGGTTCTGTATTTGACAAAGCAATGTATATAATATAATATATAGAGATAAACCCTACTCAGAAGAGGGGGTATGGCACTTGTTTTTGCTCTGACAAGGAGTGATTGGTATGACGAACGCTACTATCACATTTCTAGCTTTGCCTTTTCCATCTCATTGAATTTTATTGGTGATATATTTTCAGGATACTCATCTCCTCTGTAACTGCATATCTGAGTGTCTCATAAGCTGAAGTGTATTATCCTCACAACACTCTTTTGAGGCAGAATAAAAAGCATATAGATATTTGGGGGCATCTAATTTTAGATATCTAATTTGGGTGACTGAATTAGGACTTTTGGCTCCATATATAAAGCAGTCCAGGTGCTGTGAATTACCTTCTGTTGATTAGACAACAAGGTTCCTAATTTAAGCACCTTAGTTAAATTTCCAAAGTGGCTCGATCCAGTTCTTATATGAAATTTGACAGACTTGAAATCTGTGGTTTCAGAATTCATAGGGTGGTTCTTTACCATCTTGATCATATTCTTTGTCATGACTTTCTGTCAACTTATCACTTGCCTTAATTTACTCTGTCGGAGCTTTTAGCCAGAGTGAATCCACTTCAGCCAGACAGAGAAATATTTGTTTGTTCCTCTCACCCACTGCCTGTCTGCAAATGAAAACCATTTTGGGTAGCTTGAGTCTCCCATGTGGCTGAGCTGCTGACCAGAAGCAGAGCCATTGTCACACACAAACAGGCAAGTGGGGAGGCTCCTCTCACCGAAGTCTGCAGTTTCCCAAATCCACGTATTTTCCTTGCAGATGTGGAGCAAATTCCGTGGCTGTGAAACATCCTTTGAACAGTGGCTTTATTGTGGAGAGAAAATAAGTTTTTTATTTGAAGAATGCCTACACTTCTTGGCGGTCCCTCACACAGTTTGTAGGGCATTCAAGACTACTTGAAACGGACTTAAATAATGTTTTTTATTTAATCAAAATGGCTGTTTCTAAATGGGGATCTTACATGCCACATTTTAGGCCAGAATATATTTTTACAGCCAAGTTATAAACCTCTGAAAAAGGGGGCTTATAATGGAAAGGTTGACACAACGTTAATTTTAGTGTTGTAAATGCAATGGTATAATTTTGGAAAAAAGCCTTTATAGCTCTGCTAAGATATTAATTGCAGGAAATTACAGCATATCCTATTAAAGTATTATGTCAGTGGCATACCTAGCATATAACACCTTTGCATATTCTCCCTTGTTTTCACGGCAACATTTTGCATTTTGATCTATAAAGAGTAGGCGGATAAAGTGGCTCAGAGTTTCTGATCACTTTTGCTCAAGGGGAAAAATCCACCCTGGGGTAATGCTTGCCTATGGCCAACTGTAGAAACTGATCTTCTGTTACCAGGTAAATCTGATATGGGCATTGAGGAATGAATCAAATTCTGCTCAAACAAAAGTCTTTACTCTGTTTTGTGGCTTGTGGACCAAGCCACAAATTTTAGTTTGAACCCAATTCACATCAGGTTTAGCCAGGTTCTTTCCAGAATGAAGACTACTTTTATGACACACTTATTTTTGCTGATGATGGCTTACTTTTAATTTACTTACACTTTCAGAATCATTCCTGACTGTTACTGTGGCTGCCTAGTAGACACAGTCATTTTCCTTTTTGGTGTCTGTTCAGTCAATTATTCAGAGATGTGCTTTATGTTCATGTGGTGGAGGCAAAGGTGTAGATCCCTATTGAGCTGAACAATGCAAATATTTACATTGCATTGTACAGTTTTTGTTACTAAGAAATAGGTTATTGATTGCATTTCTGTCACTCTTAGGATTGCAGGGGCATGAAATAATAGTATCATGTTTTCTTTGCAGAGATTTGTTTTTATAAAGTTATAATTTGTTAATATATTGATTTTAATATAGACTGAATTATAGCCTTTGATGACAGTCTCAGGATGGATGGTTTTTAACCATGATTGCTATTTTTAACAAAAATAAGCTATTACTACATTGTTTTTTTTCTGACTGTCAAATCCTTCAGGACAAGTGGGCCACATCTTCATATTTGTGAAGCACCTCATGTTGAGGTCATTATCCTGCCCAGTGCTTTTCATTGCTACTGTGGCACGAATTTGCAGTGAGGAGTATCAATAACAACATGCACAGGCATTTGTTTAATGTATAAATGGGATCTGGAGTCTTGCTATTTTATGTCTTCCCCTTTGATAACAGAGGAACATGCACAATTCTTTACACAAAAAAATAAAAGTATTGACTTGTACAGCTGATGAGTTTTTAACAAGATGGGAGAAAAGGCCTTCTCAAAGACCCCACTGATATGCAAGTTCATTGGACCGTTGATGTTTTCCATTAATTGCAGGGCTTTAGCATTTAACCATCAACTATATCTGGTTTTACTTATCAAATCCAGAACTGCTTTTTCTCTTCCTGCTGAGCAGGGAAAACTCCATGCTGTACCAGTTTCTTTTTACTTGGGTCTCCAAGTATCATCAGGATTAAAGCTGTCAGAACAGTCAGCCCCCTTTATTTTGTGGTTTTCAATACAAAGCATAATATTGTTGCTTGAGAAATGGCAGGCTTTCAATGTGTTAGCTAAAAATTGCGGAGTGGACAAAATAAAAAAAAAAGGCCCCTGTTAATAGCAGTCATTCAAATATTTCTTTCACCATTTCAGGGAAAGAAGATACAATTCTGCACTTTAATTTGTTTTTATTCTACACCAGTAATTTTTCTGTATTGGCTTAATCCTATGCTCAAGTATAAGGAAAAACTCACGCTCAACTTAGTGAGAGTTTTGCTTCATTGAATGCAGTGCAGGGTGCCATTTCCTCAGCTGGTGTTGTTCATGTTCTTTCCATTTATGTCAGTCTAATACTAGAAGTACAGAATTAGGCCCTCTTTTTAAATACAAAAGGAGCTCACGTGGAAATGACAGCATTTCATTTTACTTTTTTTTTTGTAACTGTAAAATATTCCTTTGCTCTGTGTGTGAATTTATATTTGGGGAAAACTGTGTCCATCCACCATAGAGCACCCAGACGTAGCTGATGTATCGTGCATGAATATTTTTGTCTTGCATGTGTTTACTTCAGTTATCACTTTGTGCAATTAAAGTTTTTTTTTAATCTTCAGAGTCCTTTTTCTTTTGATTTATCCAGGACAACAGAGATGTGTTTTTGTTATAACGCTTTGTAAAGAACACAACTAAAATGATATCTTTATTACTTTCCTTTTGGTTTGTTTTAATTAGGAAAAGAGTCTCTTCCTATGCAATACTACAAATCTGTAATTTTATTTACCCTGTCATTTTGCTATCAGTTGAAATATACAGGCATTTTAGACAACTTTAGGAGGAACAGAATATACTAGTAATTTATACAATAGACGCTGATGATTATTGACCATTAAAGAGTCGTAAAACATTTCCTGTGTGAAATAGATGTAGCATCAAATGTCTTTATTTCTGACAGTAAATGTTTCAGGTTTACTTCACAGACATTAATGTCAGTGCATAAAGGTAAAAACCTGGCTAAACTCTGGCAAAGAGAGGTCACTTCTTAATAAATGTGAGGAGTTGCAAGAAAAAGAAAAAAAAAAAAAACTTTGAAGGAAGTCCCAGGCTCATGCGTATATTAACCAGAGCAGATGAAATGATTTATTGGGTTTTATACACAATCTGTAAAGGGTAAGCATTGCTAACAGAATGAGTGGCAGCCTCAGGGAGCTGAGTAGCCCCCAGGGACCAGCCTTTGTTCCTCTGGACTTGACAGACATGTGTCCCTGTTAAATGAGGGCTTAATTTCTCTCATATGTGCACAATTTCCAAGCTCAACAAAGGCAGCCAGGACCGGAGCTATTTAAAAGAGCCAGCTCAGGAGGAAGCATTCCTGGAGAAAGGGGATGCTAAGGGGCTAATTACTCACCATCGTTCAGCAACTGATTTTTTTTCTTTTTTTTTTTTTTTTCCTAAACAAGGTCTATTAACATGGAACTGCCACTCACATTTTACATAAACATACATTAAAAGTCTAAAGGTGTTATTTCTCTTTGCAAAATTGCCCTTTTAAAGGTCCTGGTTGCTAAAAAGAAAAAAAAAAAGGTAGACTCATTTAATTTTGAATCTGCAATGAAAATCACTATCTCTTTAAGCTCTTGGAAAGATTTTTTTCAAAATGTCCAATGTCTTCCACTTCTTTCTCAGCCTCTCCTTCTCTTACGTATGATAGTAGGAATTGTCATTAGTGCTTATTGCTTTAGGTAACTATGATAATTAATATTGTCCAGATAAATGGTTCAGTATATGTAAATCATATTAATATTTACTTAATTACATGTCTAGTATGGTATGCTTTTTATAAGCCTTTCACTGCATATTTAAATATGTCTGAATATGTGTTTAAATATGTAAGAAGAGCTCTATGGTGCCTTTTGTGAAGTCTAGTGGTGCTACCCCTTACAAGTAGGTGTTTTACACCCTTTTTCCAATGTGGGGCTCAGGTGCCTCCTGTGTTACTGGCAGTTGGCATTCTCTGTGGAGAACAGGTCCATAGTTTGACAGATTGATGTAATTTTTTTTTTTTAATGTGGAAAACACAATTATTTTCTTTGGATAGTGTTAGTGAATTCTGTTGTTACCTTGAGAGAAAGATGAGCCATTCCAGTGCAACAGTTTGAAAATGTTGTGGTCACCACTGGCAAAGCACTTTGTCAAGAAATACTACGTGGTTTCAGGCTTATTTCCTACTCTGAAACAAACAGGAAACTCCCTTGTGAAACAGGCAGCCCTTTTGATTCTTCTCAATCAGAACACACTGATCCTCTTAAAATCAGAACCCAAACAGGTGGAAAAAAGTGTTTTCCCATTGCTCTGTGAAGTCATTGTCTGAACAGGCTTCAACATGGCATAGGAGAAGGCTTTGGGTTGTGTGGCACCAAAGCTTGTAGCCCATGCTCAGGACATGGTGCATGTACAGTCGTGAAAGCTGAGACAACAGCAGCAATTATAGAATGATCTTGGTAGAAGCAGCTTGCTTTTGGATCAATTTTGTCATGTGATTTTTGTATTATAACCTTCTTTTAAATTTCCAGCTCAATTGCCCCCCTTCAGAACCAATATATTACATTTTATTTACAATATAATGGTTTATTTACAATATAATAGAATTGTGTTTGAAATTAGCTGAGAAAGTTACAGTCTTTCATATCTACATAAAAGAATTGCAATTCAAAAAGTATTAGAGAAATAATTTTTTTCTTAATTTCAGTATTTTGGTTCAGTATATCCATTACATAATCTAGGCAACATAAGTATCTTAGGTATCCTCATTGAATTAACTGAGCAGTTTTTATTCTTTGAGCTTCTATTGTAAGCATAGTAAGATGGTAAATGAACAATCTACAGGTTGCAGAGTGCTAAGAATGAAACTAGCTTAAAAATTTTTAATGCTTTTAATCTTTCCTGAGTAGACAGTCCTCTAGCAATAAGAAGAATTAAAGATTTTAGGGGTAGCATTTTAAATGAAAAATATCTATTTCTTTTCTGAGAAGAATGGAATGGATGATGGATCACTGGAATGGCATGTAGGACTCTCAGCTTATCTATTCTTTCCAGGCTTTGCTATTTCATGTTGAAGAAGGGAAAAATAGCAGTAGGAAAGAACACAGTGTTCCTTAGCACTTGTTGAGAAGAGTTTTCTAAAAGTTGTTATTAAGTAAATAATATTCTCTTTCTGCTCGCTAAATAAATGAATTCTGATGGGATAGAAGCCACAAACCTGTCCCAGATGCTACTTACCTCTGCAAATCAGGAATACCTCCACAGAACAGCACATCTGTACATCTGCCTCCTTCATCCTGGTAACAGATTTACAACTGTCAAGGCTGAAAGTCACCCATTTATTTCCTTTCTCCCTAGAGATGACAAAGTACATAACACTTGATGAGCTGCAGCATCCAGGACCATTAAGATATTAATGCTACAAAGGCCCATGTTGCAGGGTGAAATCTTGCCTGGATTAAAACACTGCTTCAGAGGAAGTTAAGGAGCCACACATATTCAGGGACATTTGGTAGTTTTAAGGCCTGGGGAAAATGGTTTAACCTGGATTGCATGTAGATTCTGACTAAGCCTTTCTCTAAAGATTTGCTTTCATTTTCTGGAGGAGGAGGGGTTTCTTACCAAGAGACTTTCTTTCCATCTGATTAAGAGAAAGCACCTTCTAATCAGAAAGGAAGGTCCCACACAGATTATCTTCTTGTCATGCTATGACAGGACCCAGATTTCCCTGAGGCTTTTGTGAAGAGCTGAGGAGAGTATTAAAGCTCTGGCTCCACAGTACTTAACTTAGCTTTTTTTTTACAATAGAAAAAAAAGAAGATGAACTAATGCTTACTGTTACCAGCTAAGAATGAACTTTTATACCTTTGCTGTATTGTTGTCTGGTTACCAGAATGAAATGTTAATCATATAAAAGTAGCATATCTCTCTACTGAAGAAAGAAGGAATAATCAACACTTCTCACATTCTTGCTGCCTGACACTTTGACTCAGTGTTGCACTTCTCCCCATTTCTTAGATATTTTTCTATATTTACCAACAGCCACCTTTGTCTTGTGGGAGGTTTATTACTATTTGTAGCTTACTTTCATAAAATGCTCATAATGACTGCAAATTTCAGACTCAATCTGCCTGTTTGTTTCCTGTGTTTATCATAGCATTTAGTTTTAAAGAAAAAAATGTATGCAATCCCTGAAACCAAAGCACCTTTAACCTTGATTTCCTAAGGAAAGAACTTTCAAATAGCTGGGCTGTGTGTCTCTCTGTCAGAGTTCCAGCTCAAGAGTTTTTGGACACAATAGGTAATTAGGTAACAACATTTGAGATACAGGAAAAAGTCTAAAAGGTATTGCATTCAGTTAAGTTTCATGAAATTAGTGGCCCTGATAAAGCCTTTCAGCTTGTTCTGGAAGTAAAGCCTTTAGACTAACCTGTCCCTATATTAGAACTTGAATAATTTAATTGGGAAAGAGATGTTACAATGCCCTAAGTGTAGTGCCCACATCTCTGCTCCCTGAAGAAAGTTTCATAGAGGAGCAGAGAGGGAAGGAAAAGAAAACAATTTCTATTCCTGTCCCTTGTTTTTCCATGTGGAATGCATTGGAGAACTGTTTACCTGAGGTGATTGGTTGATTGGACACTGGTGAGGATTGTTTGGCCCTGATGGCCAGTGGAATCCACCTGTGTCTGGATTCCCTGCAGAGAGGGAGTCACGAGTTAGTTACAGACACAGTAGTTAGATATGATAGCTAGAAGTTAGGATGTAGGAGCTATATACTAATGTATTGAAATATAGTTATAATAATAATAAAATATTCAGCCTTCTGAATTGGACTCAGCATCATCTCTTCCCGGCACAGGCCAACCACAACACCCTAAGTTCAGGCAGAGTGTTGATCTGGGCTTATATTTTAATAGACAGCAGAAAACAAAACTCTGTGTTTGCATCTCATGTAAAACCATGGGAAACAAGTGTTCACAAATCACATTTCTTACCAAACTACTTGTTCTAGGTAGGCACACACTTCCCATGGAAACAGAGCCTTGGGTACTGAGCAAAATAATGCTCTCTTTCCTTCTTTGCAGAAGGTCTGCACATGTCAGAGAAAGGAGAATGAAAAAGTTTTAATTTGTGGTGATACATTTCATCTCAGCCTACATATTTTCTGCAAATTTACCAGTTAGAATTTTGTTTGGAGTTTCAGTGATTTGCTTGGAATGCGCTGCACAATTTGAAAAAAAGATCTTACTGAGAGATTTTGCTCTAAAGGAACAGTCAATCTGTCACCTGCTGTAGCTCTCAGGTTCTTCCCTTTGTTATGTTGGCATTGCTGAGGCATAGTTAAAATGTTTTCCATTTTATGCACATGAGGCTTTGTGAAACTAATGCTTTCTGAATATTTGGTGGCAGTACTATGAATTTGCTGACAAGAGTCCTATCTAAATTAGATTTATGGAACTGACTGAAATAATTGAGGTTTTGGTGCATTGGGGACTTAAATTATAATTTTGGATATAAGTTTCATTTCATTTATTCCTTTTTGTAATACTCCATACTCTGGGATCAAGTATTCTATCTAACTTACCAGGTGTAAGAGAAGTGCTTTAATTTCATTAGGGTATCGCTATAGTAAGAGAGTTTCAGACAGATCTGTAGCTTCCACATTTAATCCATAAATTTTAAATTATTTTTCTGTAATTTGAAGCTAGAAACTATTTGCCTTAAAATATACTGAGCTGTTTTTTGTGTATCTTAGGAAGGAGGTACAACTGTGCCTGGACAAAGTCTGGTACTTTGTCAAGTACTACACTATTAATTTTTATCTCTGGGCCATAATTTTCTCCTGACAGTTTGTACTTTTTTCCCCATGTGTTCATTGATAGGTTTATGATATACCCTGTTTTTAATATAAAAGGCTTCATTTTATAACCACACCAGTCCAGTTCCTCATAAAGATTCACCTGCATTCAGTGATCTTGTGCTGGGGAAGCTGGGCAAACTTCCTAACCAGGAAAAGTGTGCTGTATTTGAAGAATGACTGGGGGATCTATCTGTTTTATTTTTCATGATGCTTAAAATGACACAATATAATGAAAAAATCTTAAAAACTGTACCATGACTCTCAGAGGAAGCCACTTGCTTCTTCTCTTGGTCTTCAAGCTCTAGACTCTTGGCTGGCTGAGTTTTTATGTGCTTCCCAGTCCCTTGCCAGGATTTATATCCCACCTGTGTGACTGCAATGCAGGAGTCCCCCACAGCTTGAGGTGGGTGTTACCCCTGCCAGTGGCATGGGTTGGTGTGCACCACGGAATCCATCCTGCTCAGCCCTTTGGGCCTCTCTTGGAAGGGAGACCCAGATGTGAGAGGAGTGGAGCAGGGTCCACCTGACATGGGACCCAAACTTTGCTTGGATTCAGCCTGAATTCAGGACTGTGTTAGAAGTAGCTGAGCACAGGCTTAATCTTACAGAGGCATAGCAGGACATTTTAACATTTTAAAGAAAGGCTGACTTTATATCAGAGTGTTACTCTTTTACCAGCACTCACTCATTTATCACATCTCACATTTGCTGTGGTTCTGGGACTGGTACTCCAGATCAGAGGTATCTTTCTGGGGAAAGGAAGCCCTAAAGCTCCTGAAATCTCTGTTCATCTCAGCAGAAAGTGCAGATATCAGAAGCTAGGTGATCTGATTCAATGTCAGTTTAGTGAGTAAAATAAGTTCACAAAAAAGGGGCCACCAGGGCTGGCAGGAGAGCAAGCAGGGGAACAAATACCTGGGAAAGGAGAAGGACTGTGGAGAGACCATTACATGGGGAAGACTTTCCACTTTGAGGAGGGAGGTGTTGCATCCTGCAAGCAGAAGTATGAAGTGGAATTTATTGTAGGAGTTTTAATCTTTTTCCTTCTGAAATTTGCTGTTCCAAAGGTTGTCTGTGGCATTATAGTCAGTTCTGTGCGGAGACCTTGCTGTAGTACATGGCAACAAGAGAGAAAGGAGCTTCACTCTTTAGAGATGTCAGGTTGGCAATCTGAGTAGAAAAGGAAGATGCCAGATTTGTATTGTTAGCCTGATCGCCTCTGGAAATGAGCTCTGTGCAACTCTGCCGTGTGCATTGAAGTGCATGTGCCATTAACTTTTCAACCTGTTGGTGGATTTCAGTAGAATTTGATAGAAAAATAGATGTTTCAAGTAGAACTAAGTTCCTGCAACCTTGGTGAAAGCAGACAGTTAGGCTGAGGTGAGGGATTTTTTTCCATACTCCTTCAGACATGTTTGGTTTCTTAAATGTATATTTATATGAAAAGTACCTGTGTGAAAACTTGTTGAATGAGAGGATCCAGAAGGGGAGAGACCCTATCAATAACATAATCACAGGAAAAGCTTCCCTTCAAGCTTTCACCTCAGCAGACAGTGAAGTCAAATTCCTTAAAATCACAAATCCATTGGCTGTATTTGCCCTTGAACCTGTGAAAGCTCTCTTGTCCCTTTTTAACAGCTGGCATTCCAGAAGCAAACAGGGACTGGAGATATTCCCTGTTGCTGGGTGATCTACGACCTATGGCCTAATAGCACTTCCCAAGAAAATCTGCCTACTTGGAATAAATATTGCTGTGGAAAACATCTCAGGGTTGGAAGACAAGAGAAATTGCTGTCAAATTATGATCTCAGAGTGTTTCCTGTAGTGAGAGAAAAGTCATGAACTAAAAATGTCTGATCTTTTGGTTTCCATTCAGTACTTCAAAGAGGGATTATTGGTGTTTTAGAGAAGTATTTAAAATGCATATGCGAATACACAGGGGTATAAGTGAAAATATGGAGTAGCAGTAGAAAGAAGTTATAACACCCTTGAGTTTGGGATAGCTTCTTTAACTGAAAAATCACAAGTGGATTATACACACATCATACCATCAAAGATATTGGATTTGTTTTGGCAAAATACATGCAGAAATATTAAGTAGAGTGGTGGGAAAAACTGGAAAAAATGAAGAAAGTTCTGAATAATAAAAAATACAGTATTTATATAGGTCATTCCTTTATGCTGACAGAAATTTTTACTGGGGAGTAGTTCTAGTCTTATATGGTTACAAGGACATGAGTTTCTTCCTACTAATTTTATAATTAATAGGAGGAGAATTTTAGGTAAAATAATGTGAGAACTTTAATGTGATACGTAGAGACCGTGTAAAGGTGGGAAATAGATACATATGCATGACAAGTCTCTCTATGCTGGGTGTCTAAGAAATCCTCTTTCCACTGTCTATTAGTTTGTTCTGCCATTTTTCCTTTGTTTTTTTCACTTTAATATTCATAGCCACAGTTATGGAAAAGGGGTTAGTGCACAGTTGTTTGATTCATTCATTGTTTAAAAGTGCTTTGAAAATCAAAAGTGTAATCAAAGGTCTAAGAATATTGAAGAAACTGAAATATCTGCACAGTGATGTTTCAGAAAGATTTGTTGTCAATGGTCTTTCATTTTAAAATAGCCTGATTGTATAATTTGTTTCTTGAATTAAAATAGCTACAGCTAATTCATACAATCATCCCCCAATTCAAGCATTTAGTTCTGTCATATACCCAAGGTATCCTGAGTGGTCAAACTACACATCTAATCTTGTTTCTTGCATACACACACACTGCATAAACTCTGCCCACCTCTACTCTATCAGACCATGCTTTTATCAGGGATTACTGGTGACAGTATAAACCATGGGAAAGAGAGTGATTCATAAGCTTCCTACCTGTCACCAGAGAAACAAGATTAAAAATATAATTTAATAGTGGATGTAGTTCTGGTGTTGTTGGTTGTATGCAACAAGTGGGTACCAGTGAAAGGACATAGAAATAAAAATCAAAGGTTTGCTAGATCCTTTTCAATATACTTATAAATCTGAGCAATTGGCTAGGAAATATGGAAGAAAGAACTGAGTTCCCTGCTGAAATTAGCAATTGAATTCCTTTAAAAACACACAATCCTTTTGTTTAAAACTTATCAAAAAGCCATTTATTCTTTCTTGGAATTATTTTTCCCCCTTGAAATATAAGACACTGCCTACAATTAATTGCAAGTCACTGGTAGAGCTGAACTGAGGCTATTGGAATGGTACTATAGTAGAGTCAATCCTGTTAAATGTCGTGGATGTTTTGTCATGGTATGGATGATCTTAGCCTCTTCAGTCACTATTGCTTCTAAGAAGCAATGGATGTTCCTCTCCCTAAAGAACTGCAAAATCTGGCTAGATAAGACTCAAAAGAATGGTTATAAAAAGGAACTTTTATTTGTCCTATTTTTCAGGCAAGAAACTCAGACACTTAAGTGAGTTGCTCAGAGTCTCACAGGAAGCCTGGGTGGAGCTGGGAATTGAACGCAGATAACCTGAGTGCTTGGCTCAGAAGACCACTTTAAAATGTTTTAGAATGTGGTTTTATTATCTATTAAGTAGGGACTGAATAACATGGGAGACTGAACTGGGGAATGTGCTGGGTACGTAATATATCTTCAGTGGATGTGCACGGTATTTTCTAGGAGAGTATAACATAGGTTAATATCTCTTACAGCGTGTCTCAGTACACTGAGCATACACTGGAAAACACTAAAGAAAGGGAGTTTTTAGATTGCTAATGATCTCCTTTTAAGGAACATGTGACTAAGGGCTGAGACAATTTGCTGCTGAAACTGCTTACTACAAGCCTTTGAAAATTCCCTGTCTAGTTATTCACATAGGAAATATCTGGTTGCAGGCACACTTTGCTGTGCAGGCTTCCATGAGTACCCCATATTTATGAAGCCTGTTCATTCAGGCCTTTGAATGGGAGCAGTCAACAGAAAGAGTCATTTTTGTGAATTCTTTTTAAGTATATAGTGAACTTGCCTCTTGACTTTTGCATTTGATGCTTCATTGTGATTCACACAAAGTACAAAAGCCATATGCTACAGAGATAGATAAACACAGAGATGAAATATCACCAGATCATTTAATTTTTAGTATCACTGAGCCTTTCTTTTTTTTTTCCACCAGTGATAGTATTTTTACTCTGTACCTGCCTGTAAGTTTTCCATCTCTTAGGCTGTCAGTTTGTTATCCTTCATGAAAAACTATACTCACTTAAGGCTGTATCCTCAGAGGCTTTTGGAAAGTGGCCTGGAAAAATTGTTTGCATGCCTGTTAGCACTAGCAAAATCCCAAATTGTCTCTGTTAGTGAGTGTGTCTAAGCCTTCAGTTCTTTTCCATGATTTTCTGTAGTACTTGAGAAATATTTTATCACTACTACTCTTACAACCAGTAATACTAATCTGTTACTGGAATTCTTTTAATTTCACCCTTAGCCAGATTAATTTACATGCTTCAAACGTAACTAGAAAGTATTTAAATGTCCAGAAAGTGATTTTCATGTGAGGCTGGCATGATTTCTGACTTTGGATCAGCTAGCTGTTGCTTCACTTTGAGTAATTCTACACAAAAAATAAAGAAGTGGTTGTACAAATCCTTGCAAAATGAAATCATCCAGTTTCCTAGAGCTCTGCTTTTTAATTATCCTTCTTTTTGCTCAGGGAATGGATGAAAATAAATTTCATGTATGATAACTGTTATGTATATTTCAGAAAGATGTATATTCAACTTGCCAGAGAAATCCAATGCGATTATTGCTTCCTAAATTTCATTAAAATATCTTAAACATCTTACTGACACATTTTAATGTCCTGATACTTTTCAGACTAGCCTGGTTTTACTCTACCAACTTCCTGGGCACAGCTTGTGGCAGGAGCAATTAATTACAACAACTTATTTTCAGATGAAGTGGAAATCATTTAGACATATAATTCCAAAGTACACCTGCAAATGAGGCACCAAATTGTTTAGGTTAAAAAATTTGAACCTTTACTTTATTGCATCAAAAGCATGTAGATCCCAAAAGTTTGTTCATTTTTAACTAATCATAAAATTCTAGGTTTATTAAAGTTGTGGACAAAAGGTAATAGATGCACACAAATATATAGATAGGCAGAATTTAAAATACAAATTCCAAAGGAGTGAAGAGCTAAAGATAGTCTGTCCTTTTGCTTCAACAATTTTGAATGTAACATCAGTTTGGAAATTTGCATGTGGGCTAGTTGTGTCTGTATGTGTAGGCATCCAAGAGCTCACATTTAGAGAAAATCATAAGCAAAAATTTGCCAAGATAAACCATAAAAATGTACATAAATAGTTCATGTTTCTTACCACATTTTCTCTGCCTTTCTTCATGCAGACTATTAGATGCCTTCTGAAATTGTTGTGCTGACTCTAGAGTACAAAGAACACTATACTGTTCTTGAGCATTTCACCTTAATTGTTATCCGTATAGCTCAGAGCAAGAGAACCACAAACATCTAATATAAATGAACAGGGGGAAAAAAATCTCATGAAAAGGAAGGTCTAGTACCAGAAAACTGACAGAAACATGAGCAGCTAATTGCCGTAGGCTCCATACAGCTTGGAATGACCTAAGGGGATATCAACAAATCACTTTCCACTGGAGTATAGTAACAGCAATGGCACAACAGTGAAATCACTGGCAAAAACTAGGGGAAAAATTCTTTTAAAGTATTGGCATTAGCATGTTAGTGAGCAATTCTTTTTCCATTTTAATGGCTAATAATGTCTGTGCTTGTGTTTAACATCTGCAAACCCTCCCTTCCCACTTTTCTCCCCAAAACCCAATTGGTGGTGTGGTAACTGGATTTTATGTGTGTATCTCTAACTCCTTTATGAATATTGAATAACTTTTTCTAATACTGACACCCATAATGTAAGTTATTTGGCACTAGTATTTACACATTTTTTCTCCAGAAACTGAAGACACCAGATAAAAAGGAGAGATTTTGTTTTAAACCATAAAGAAATTAATTTTTTTTCTTAATCATGTGTTCCACGTTGCTAATTTCTAAAAATAAAAGAAAGTTGTCCAGACTTTAAATAAATTAATTAGATCATTTTACAATAATTGGTGAAAGACAGCATGTAAAAGAATTTGGAAATATCCCTAGTAAGGGCCGTTCTTTCTTATGTTTTGCAGAACTCTCCAAACCCATAAGCTAAACCAATTTTTGAATGTGATGACAGATAAGTTTCCCAGCAATTCTATTTGGCCACTACTAAGTATTTAGTGGTAGATTTTACGTTGTTCACGTGTTTTGTTTTCTCATGGGCAGTACTGAACCTCAAATATATCATCAGGATCTTTGCTAGGTAGCTTAGTTGAAGAAACAGATTTTTCTGTGATTTAACTATAATATTGCTTGAACAACATTAACTAGGTGATGTGCAGTGAACCATTTTACTTTGGGAAAACAATGCTTAGTTCTCCTCCTCCTCTGGTACCCACGTGTTTTGCCAGCAGTTTTTGCCATTGTAACTGATGAGAATATGAACCTTTCCTGAATCAAACTTCTCTTTTTCTTTCAACACTGTTGTTCCATTTTTAAATGCCGCTGGTGCAACAGTTACAGCTTGACTTTGGAGTATTAGCAACAGATTTTGCTACGGTTCTCTATCTTAAAGACTTATTTCCAGTGCATCTCCAGCATCATGCCTGCAATTTGTTTTCTGTGAACTCCAGCAACAACATAAGTCTGTAACACAATTCTGAAACATTCTTTACATGAAACTCCCACTGTGCTTCGCACAGAAACTGTGGCTGACAGAGTTGTAGCACCATTGTGTTTTAAGTCTTTCTTTAAAGACATTACTCTTTATTTCTACCAAAGACATGAAATACTTGTGTAGAACTTTCCCAGTTTTATAAAAAATTTTTTTTTCCTGAGCCATCTAAGTGGGAAAAAAAGAAGAAAATTCTATGTGTATTCAATGACCATTCATGGTAGCCCATTAATCTAACTATGATATAGAGTTGCTATAGCTCCAAATGTTTTATACATTTGGAAAAAAAACCTTACATTAGAGAAGAATAAAGACTACAGAATATCTATTAAGTCAGTCCATATGTAATAAATATTTGTAGGTGCAAATGTCTCACTATTACAGAATCCACTTTTGAAATGATCTTTTATTTTTAAATGATCTCATGCCAGCCACAGGTACAGCCATATTTGTGGTTTCCCCCAGATACTGAATGATGCTCTGTAGTGGGGTCAAGCGCTCTCATGACATTTAACCATTGGAAACGAAAGAAAACATTTGTGGTGTGAAACAACAGCACATACTTGACCCTCCAAAGTATATCCATTTATAAATGGATAAAAGTGACTATTTAAAGTTGTTTTATAAGGCAACCACTGTGCCGGTCGAAAACCCCTAATTTACTGTTTGAGAAAGCAAATGATGTGTGGGTACAAGAGCATGCATTTTTTAAAAAAGATCTGTGGTGTTCCTTGTGTTGCATTTGATCTTAGTGGTGAAACAACAAACCTGAGTTTTAGGAGGACGTTGCTGCCATCCTATTTTTAATTCACCATTATGTGTTAAAATAACCATTAGTTTCAAGTGAACAATCCCAGCCTTGCTTTCAATGGTTGCTCAGGTATTTCTTTGAAACCAGTTTATAATTTCTTTGTTTGTTTTGTGTGGGGGGTGCAGCTGTAGATGTAGATTAGGGAGCTGGTGGTGTCTCAGCCACACTGCTTGCAGGGTCCTATTTGCTGTGGGGAAGAGGATGAATGAATGAGAGAAAGTCTTATTTCACCCCCTTTTCTGATGTCCGTATGCATATGGCAAACTGTATCAAAACTTTAGTTGTTTAGGCTGCTAAAGAAAGGCGTATTCTCACCTATCTTTGCTCCCTACTCAAACAAATATGGCAATGGCACCCAACCTGGTTTTGTTTGAATTTGTTTTAATGCTCTTTGACTTCAAGCCTAAATACAGCTTATAAACATTAGTTAGTGTCAAAGTGCACTTGCTGCTTCCATACAGGTGAACTCTCCAAAGGTTATAAAATAAGAGAAGTTGATTGGTCCTCAGGCAAAACAAATAGACACTGAAATGTGGTTTTGAGGCATGGGAGATTTTCAGAATGTCTTTTTAAACAGTCTGGACGTAAACAGATTAGTTGAAGACAACTTCAGTAAAGATAGCTCTCTTGAACCATCTACAAGCCTTTTGTCAAAGGAAGCTGAACTATGACTAAATCTGTGAGTGGTATGAATTATTAGGTGATGAATTTTAAAAGTAGTGTCCAGATGTAAATAGTGAAAGCATCCAAAATATTACTCAGCAGCTGCAAGAGCTATAGGAAAAGCTGACATGACAAATTTAGTCATTTCTTAATCACTTTCGTTAGGCAGTATTGTCAGTTCCAAGAGGCAAATTTTCATCTTGATTTACGCCTATAATAGAAATGGCTGAAAACTGAAAAGTTCTCAAAATTGTTTACTTACAAAACACCTTTTAAGTCATTTTGGAAGCTTCCTATGACCTAGAAGTAATGTTCCTTACACATGGGGAGTTCAAAAAATACACTTTTAGACACTTTATATCAACAAAGCATTTTTTTCTGCCTGAAAGAGTGGCCTTAACATGTGCGCAAGTGGTAAAAACAGGCTTAAATGCATTATTTACAGCTATATCAAAATTTATTAATTAGTTACCGTTGGTTTAAATAAAATTGATTGTTAAAGCAGAAAGTAGAGGTTGGTGTGAATTCTATTCTGCAGCAGCTTTCAGATAAAAGAAGCAGTGACCCAACTCATTAGCCCTTTGATTTAATATATTGACACTTGGGTACGAATAATTCCGTTTAGTGGCTTCTGCTTCCCAGGGATCAATTTAATTAGTTATAAAATGTGACTTCATGTCAGGAGCCAGAAGAAATGCTGACGTTAAATAAAGTCATACGCAATTTAAACAATAAAGCTATCGATGCCTGGTTAAAAGTTAATGATGCACAAAAAATGGCTTAATAGAGACAACCTCAGCAATGAAAGTGATGGTAGGAAAATTAAGCTAAGTGGATGAATGAGAAATGGTGATGTTGTTGGATTGTTAAAACAAATTCATGGATGGCCTGATGGTTCATTTCGTAGTACTGTATGTTTCTGATTTAAATACATGTTTGAGGCTAAGCCTGTACTTTCATATTAGGAGTGACAAGAAGTGGTCTGAAACCTTTGTCTTTTAGATTCTAGAAAAGGACCAGACAATTTACCTGTGCACATTCATCTTTGATGTATCCCCCTGGGATATCTTGGCATGACACAATATTAACCATAATGGCCTCCTATTATAATATTACAAGTACTAATATTTGCACAGTTGGTTGAGACCTCAGTCAGGATCACTGTCATATTCTGGTAGGTGCTGCTTACACAGTGTACAAATAAGGAAGGACAGTTCATGCCCTGAAGAAGGGAAGAATTTAATGTTAAAGCACCATATCCTTTCAAAACCCATTTAATGCTGTAGATGTAATCTACTTATGTTATCTAAGTAGAGTAAGAGGGTTTAGTGAAGAAAACAACAACCCAGAAAATTGTGGGAGTTACAGTTTGCCTTTCCTTTTTCTGTCAGTCCTTATGACCATGATGCACTAGAGTTCTTCAGAATTATGATTCCATTGTTTTCTCATTTCCTGGCCTGCTTTGAGCATGGCAAGGTAAAATCCTTGCTAAATGTCTTAAATAATAACCTGCAAATCCATATTCGGACACTGGGCCAAATTCATAAGAAATAATTCTTGTCTTTTTATGGGTAGCACACAAGGATTTTCCAAGTTGTTTCTATTTCTGTGTTGTTTCTATTTCTGTGAAACATTGCTCCAGTTTAATACTGAATTGATATGGTCACCTCTTTTAAAGATGTACAAAGACTTAGCTGAATATGCTGAATAGATGCTGGATCAAAAATATGGACAAATGCGATTTCTTAGCTTAAAAAATGTACATTAGACAAATGCTGTCTGACATAGAAAATATTATTAGAACTAGCACAAAAATCTTTTCATTTGCTTGTAATTTATCACTTTTAAGATGAGAGTGGAGTTAGTCTACCTGTAAGGAAAAAAAACTGGTATCAAAATGACCTGATGCTGAGCTAAGCCATGTTATGTTTCCATTTCTAAGAAGCCTTTCAGGGGCAGACAGATTCTCTTTAGGAAGACCAACTGTGAAAATGGACAGTAGCAAATGAGGCAATTAGATAATAATTTTTAACAATTGTACACAACCTGATTCATCCACAGACTTCTGGAAAGCTCGAAGGGGAGCAGCAGGCAGCAGTTATTACCTGCTAAAAGCATTAACAGTAGCTACGGTAACTTGCCGAAGGATAGAGGGGATATGCCTCAGAATAAAACCTCTGTGTGTCAGAGGGATTTTCAGACTGCACAAGAGTTATGTTTTTTTTACTAATGTTAGGCAAACTGTTTTGTCTTTGCATTGACTTTACATTGGCCGCAGCCTACACAGAGGGAACTGCTGGAAAAAAGGGGGACATTAATACTTTTTACTGTGTGCGGGCCAGCCAGTAGTTAGAGAGGGGGCCCATGTTTTCTTAGGGCTCAGATGGCAAAGCTAAGTATTCAGCCTACGGCAGGAAAAAAGTGCCTTTTTTGTTTTCTGGCTGGAGAGTCCAAGCATTCCCAAAGGAACACAATGAATGGCCCATTTTGTCTGACACTGTTTCGTAGACATAGAATTCTTGTTTTTTCATAATTATTCTTGCCCGTCACTGGGTGTGCACATGACATTTGAGCGTGTTTTAAAGTCTTAACACACTCATGTGCCTGCAATAAAGTTACTCATAACAATCCAGGCTTTCTGCAGACAACAGAGCAGGGTCTGTTGTTTTCACAAGTCACAGCAGCTGGGAGGCAATTGTGAAGACAACAGCTTAATCTAGCTGGAAAATACAGGAAGAAGAGAATATACACTCAATTTCCTTCCATATTATTGCAAACAATGCAGAGGGCTTTTTTTGTTGTGGCTTTTTCTTTTCTTTGCTCTGGGTGGTCTGACTGAAAATGTGAGTGGCATAAAATACACTAGTAGATGTACTTTGAATTTTCAACTTGTTGCATTTCTGTGTTCACGCTGATGTGTCTAAATCTGTTAAGGGGTGAGAATATTAATCTACATGAGCACTTTAAAAGTCATACAATAACAGCCTTATTTTGACCTCATCTACACAGTGTTTACACTGGTGTTGGTTTACAGCATATGTTGCAGTTGCTTCTGACTTACACTAGTATAAATGAAACTGGAACCAGGAACTTAGTAAAAATTTTGTTGCTGAAAACATCCATTTTAAACAACTTTATTGAAAGAAAAAATAGAGCTAGGCAGTCTTAGACATTTGAAAGTTGTGTTTTAGCTTCTGTGTAAAAGGACAAGGGCACTCAGCAATTTGTTTCTTTATTGCGTGCTTCTGAATCTGTAGATTAATCATATTTGTAAATGCTTCATTTATTTCAGAAGCACATTTACAAACAAAGCATGCAATAAATTAACATGCAAACTCAGTTAAAAAGCATCATAAGGAGGCAGGGATCAGATAGTTTTTACCCTAGCTATATTTTCTGGTGAAGTTTTGTGAAATATTAGGGAAATTATCTTTTTTTTTCTTAATGCAAAGGATGAAAAATGAAAAGGAGCATATACTCCAGTTATTATGTCAACACCAGAAGGAGTAAAATGCAAATTAACAGGAATCCTGTTGCAGATGTGGGGGTAGCTTAGCAGTCACCATTAGATGTGGTTTCAGTGAGGGTAAATGTTCCTTTTAAAGAAAAGGTGATATTTATCCAACTGCAGTTAAGGTACCTTCCTTTCCTGCTCTTGGGAATGCTACATACAGCAGATTTCCAGTAACCATGGCAGACAACTCAGATGGGAAAGATTTTTATTATGCATAGCACAGAGGTTATAGCAGTGAGTAGTAACAGCAAAAGCCAGTCAGACAGTGAGCATGGAAAACAAATGAGAGATTTGAACATGGTCCAGGCTTCCAGGAGGGAGAGTGGAGATGTACTCTGAAAAAATACAATATGAATGTTGAGATGACCTGGGTTTGTACTGCTGTTTGCAACAGAGCTGCAAACAGCACAGTCCCACTGCAGCAGGCACCTGTAGGGCAGCAACACCAGGGATGCAGGTATGGGTGAAAGTGCAGTGGGTATTCCTCTACTGCTCTGTTCAGCTGCAAAGTAAAGCAGACAGATAGGAATAATGTCACAGAGACATCTGATCTATTCTAAAAAGCATGGATGGACATTTCTGGGTCTAAGCATTAAATAATTTCTACACATTAATGACCAACAGTAAGCAAAACCTCTTCCTCTGTTTTCCTTAAAATACATTATCACACCTCTCCCCTTCATGTCCCTTAAAAATGCAATACCAGTGTAGTCAAAAATAAGCATGTGGATTAGCTGGTCTGTGCATCTCACATTAATCCTGTTCAGCCCATTTGCCCTCACATCTCAGAAATTCTTTATTGGTATCCTATTTTCTTGTATTTTCTTCTGTTCCACTTTTGGAGTTTGATTTATAATGAGAAAAGGAAAAGAAAACCCAAACCCCAATAACCGAAAAAGTATTTTCAAAGGGGTACCTAAACTGAAATAGAAAATTGCATGCTGAAAAGTCTTATTTACCTGGAAACATGGTGGAGAAAATCATGGACTAACAAAACAGGAGTTTGGGTAAGAGAATTGTTTACTATGAAGACACTTGAGTGCAGTAGGAGGGTTTTAGAAAATCACAATTTTAATTTGTTTCACCTGCATGTATCTATCTTAAAAACCAGATGTTTGTAGTTGTCCTCATTTCCTTGATGTGGTGCTACTTTTATGTCAAAGCTTTTCCTGAATTTGTGACAGTGACCATCCTAAAGACAAGAAAGCCAAATGTACTTCACTATGGTCTCCTACCTTATAATGGAAGTGTATTGACAACTTTTGGATGTCACTTTCTTGGTATCAGTTACCTAAAAAGGAAAATGTACTGCTGGATAGCTACCTTGCATACAAGAAAACCTACCCCCCAAAAGAGACAAAGTGAGAGCTAATGCTAAGAGTTTTGTAGAGACTGAAGGCGAGGAGTGAAGAGATTAAGGGAAGGAGAAAAAAAAAATTTGATAAATAGAAGAGACAGAAAGAAATCCAGCAATAATAGATGTGAGTGATAGAATGATTTTAAAACCATTTTCTTTTTGTTACTCAAGTAACTATGATTAGCCCAGCTGCCTTGCTGACTTCTTCACTCAGCAGCAAAGCTGTTAAATGTATCATGCTCAAAGTACAGCTCCTGATAAAGGTGGTGTGCCCAGAGAAAGCGTTGCAGAAACACAGTTTTTATGTTTCCCAGGAAGTAATTTAAATGGAGACTATCCAGGAGTACAGCAGGGGAATTGTATAAATGGATGGATCTAAGAACACAGAAATCCTGAGTGAGGGATTTGGGAAACAAGCATATTCTACATGTATANATAGGAAAGCTTCTGCTTGTTAAAGTATGTGACTTTATCATGGCAAGTACTACACACAAACTTCCACAGTCCACTTTTTAGGAGAGAACAAATTTCCCTAAAGTCATCTTCAGTGTAGTTAAACATTGTTAACATGTGGACATCGTGCTGGAGAACTAAGGTGCTACAGGTACACACTCTGAAATATTTTGCAGTTGTTTCCTGTGTAGGAACACCAAAATACTGTGCTTCAAAATGGAGCAGGTAAACACAGATGTAAGTAAGAACTGGAACAGAGCTATTGAAAGAAGCTTTTTGTCTTCTGCTCTGATTTTGCAAGCCTATTTGGAAGGGTATTTTTGTAGAAGCTTTTCTCTTGCTTCCTGACTACCCGACCCAATGACCAAAATTATGACAGGGGTAACTTTCTGGATCTGGCTGTAACTAGGACATGCCATTGCAGCTCACAGTTTTGCAAGATTTTATTAAGTTAGACTGATCTGTTGGACTCCCTACCACCAAGTCAGCCCTCATCCTTACTCTTAATTTTTTTTCTTTCTCTGTCTCTCTTTCATTCATCTTCCAATGAATAAAAAGTGTCAGCACTAACTAGTTCCTACTTTGGGAAAAAAGTAGCACTTCAGCTGCTCCTGCAAATTCTTTCACCCTCTGAGCAGTGATTAATATACAGGTTTAAGAAGAATATTTAAACAAAACCTGGAAAAAAAGGAAAAGAGCAAATATGCAAGCCAATGGTGTACCCTGAGGTGAGCAAAATGCATTTTTTTAACAAGCCAAGCATAGCAAAAAAGCTATTCTACAGTGAAATTAATAATTACCAGAAAGATTTGCTAGCATTATTGTTGTATCCTTTATGAGAATATGAGTAACATGTTTAAAAAACATGGGAAGTGTGAATCAAAGCCCAAAGATTCAAAACGGTCTCTAATTTTTAATGTGAATTCCATTCATATGCCCCTGGTGCATAGGCTGAAATACAGTCTGTGGATAACAACTGCCATAGAGTGGTGCCACTTAACCTGAAAATTGTATCTGTTCCTCTGGTAGTATGGATTTCTAATTTCCTTTACCATCCTGTTTTAACAAAGCTTTAAGGTAGGAGGGCATCTTAGTGCCACATGTAGTAGGTGCCTGGCTATAATACATGATTTCAGCTCCAAATATTTTCTGAAGGCAAGGTTTGTTTATTAACTGAACCCCATGCTGAGATTCAATCAATCTAATACAGGCTTAGTTTGAGCATTCAAACGTATGCCCATACATCTTGGGCATATATCTTACATAATGATGTTGGCCCCAGACATCTTTCTGGGTTTGTTTATGTCTGTTATGGATTCCCCTCATTATCCATGCTGTTTGAGGGATTCCCTATGGATTCAGCCAGTTTATTGCATACTTTTTTAATTTTATGCCAAACTGAATGTTCTGAGTGGCAGCTCATAGGGTAGCTCCGTTACAGCTTCCTCTCAAACCCAGAGATGAATGCTGTGATTAAGGTTAAATAAAATAATATGGAAACCAACATGCTGCAAAAGGCTATGGAAGAGAATGCCCCAGGAGAGGCAGGACGGTTATAGAAGTAATGTGAACGATCAAACATTAAGATGTTGACTGTTCTTCCGATTTCTTTTCCTTTTAATTATGATTAACCATTAGAGCAACAATTTGGTGGTTTACAAGATCTTCCTTATTGAGCATCTGTATTAATAACACTGGGAAAGCTTATTTATTAAATTTCACTAGAGTGAAGGGATGTTTGAATATGCCAGTCGCTGAGCACATCTGTGTGTGCACACAGCTCCCAGTAACATTAACTGGAGGTGCATATGCAGATCAGCAGAGAATGGAGTCTTAAACATAGAAAGATAAGAATGCTATGGGCCACAGTGTTCTTGGGAGTCTCGCTCCACTGGAGTAAATTTCTGAGGCTCTCCTCCTCAAACATTGCCCTTCTCATATTCAGTATATAGCACTCATTTAGTTCTTGTAACAGAGTTTACTGGCAGTAATATATGGCCAGAAGAAACTCGGGCTAAAGGACAGGTTTTACTTATAAAGCCTTTGCATTATGGAAAAGGTTGTTTTCAATCTGAAAACTCAGATTTATAAACACTTAATTCATCAGTTCCCCATGCCTTTCATTTGAAATAAACAGCCAGTAATATTATTTTAAAATAAGGCAGAAGGTGTAACAAAAATGAAGTAATGTTTTGAGAAATAGGTGATTGATGATTAAAAAACAGAGAGAGAAGGGGTGGAGGGTGTCAGTCCGGCATTCATTAGTCAGGCAAAACTTCGGTTTGAGCATGCATTAAGTCAGGAAGACCAGACAGTGTGTCTGGAAAATGATTCTTTCTTTGAGAAGTAGTCTCTCAAAAATATCCCCTTGTTTCTTAAAACTAAAGGCATCCTTTGACCGACTTCGTTGTTTTAGAGCTATTGATGCTAGAGAAAACAAAAGAAACTTTAAAACCTGGGAACATAAACATCATTGAACCATCCCCTTTAAAAGAAAAAAAAAAAAAAAAAAGGAGGGGGGGAGGGGCTGCAGGGGCGGGGNGGGAGGGGGCTGGTGTGGAGGGGAGAGTGAAAAAAAAAAAAGAAAGAAATCACAGTGGATGTTTTCCAGGAGGGCACATGCTACGCTGTATAAAGGGGGCTAGTGTAACAAGAAGTCATCTATTCTTGATTTCTTGAGACAGCTAGAGCTTTGTGCCTTGTGTAGTTTCTACGTTTTAAGAGCTTGTTCTGTGTAGCAGAAATAATACAATATATGGGTTTAACCACATTTGTCTCAGCTAGACAGTCTGCTTTGTCAAAGATTGCTGGTACAACATAAACAAATTATGTGTTTGTAGCGCGTTTCAATGAAAGCCTATCTAACAGAGCGGAGATTGTGTTTCGGCAGCTGTAGATTTAATCTCCTACCTGTCAGTTAAAGCAGGCATTTCCTGAGCAGATAAGGCCTGGCTGCAGAGGGGGAAGCGGCCACAGCTGGACAAAGGGCCATTGTTGCCGCCCCGGAGCGCTGAGCGGCTCGGAGCCCGCGCTGGCGGCCCCATCCAGCGCGGCGGCGGAGCGGGAGCCGCGGCTCCGCCGTGCGCCGGGGCTGCACCGCCCGCCGGGCATCCCCCGGCCAGGGTGATCTAACCTGCCTCAGGACTCTGACCTGAGCGCCACCGCTGCTTTTCACTGCAGCGGCTGCTCGCCAGCCGAAAGCGCGCCTTGAGTGCCGCTGGAGTTTTGACAAATTGGGGGAAGGCAGAAAATGGCAAGATTGGCGTTCCTTGTGGAGTGTCAGGGTCCTCTGCAGAAAAGGCAGCGCGGCAGTGTGGTTTTATATCTGAGCCATAGATGTTGCTGGAATTTTAATACCTAAAGTTGGATAAGAAATGCCCATTTTAAAGGTTTCCTGATTTCCTGCCTTATTTTACCTTTCTAATGGTTTTGTTCTTTCACAATGTTTTTCTGGATTAATCATAAATGCTGTAGAAGGTTAGGAAGCCCATAAAATCCACTGGAGTGAGACAGTTGGTGTAGGAGGCACGCAGGCTGTATGGATGTCACTGGAAGTTTACAAACTCCGGTGCTTGCTCCCAAATTTGCAATAATTACCATGTACCAGCGGTGGCAATCACCTCAGTCATACTGTGTAAACACACCAGTTCCTTGGATGCTTTTCTGAGTAAAGACGGTCAGATCATGCCAAAATCTGAGGAATCCTAGGAAGAGATGGAACAAATTAATTTTTTGCATGCAATCAGTATTCTGATTTGACTTTGATCTCTAGACACACGACTTTTCTGCATTAAGCTAGTTCTCCACATAATTGCCTTTGATAACCCTTTGTGTTTCGATCTAAACACTCCATAAACATCATATGATTTCTGGAAGTTATCTAGGTTACTATTCTGCATTAAATAGCTTTCAAAAATATACAGGAGCAGGAATATTCTCACTGGATGTGAGTAACTCCTTTGACCTAGTCTCTTGAATATTATGCATTTAGGCTTGAGGAAAAATAGCAACACTTGCCTCTCCTTCTCTTTGAATTTATTCTTCTTTATTATAAATACCAGTAGAAATCAAACACAACGACTGGGTGGAATGGGAACAATGTCTCTTTTTTGCACCTATGCTTCACTCCGCCCTTGGATCCTGCCATTATGTGAGTGTTGGAGGGCTAAACTGTGCAGTGCTGGCATGGACCAGCTCAAAACTGCTTTTTCAACAGAGCAGGCCCCTCCTCAGCCCTAGCTCTGCACCTCGGGTGGCTCTTGGTACAGCTGTGTGGTGAGATGTAAAGGTTTGCAAGCAGCAGATTGCAATGGAATTGGTTCCTATCCACCACGCATCACCACTTCTGCCACTGGAAAAGGAATCCAGGCCTCTTTGAGGGTCCTCCTGTGTAAACTGTAGCTGTAATACTCTCTTCTGAATGAGTCTTTGAGCTTGAATTAATTAATACTTGTAAAGTATGTAGTAGTCCTTATGTAGTGACATTATAATATAGAATATCTGTGAAAATATAGAGAGCTTTAAAAAGAATATGCTGTTCAGGGCAAAATTCTTCCAACAGTGAAGAAAATGTCAGAATTCCAATTTTTATCGGTGTCCCCCCCGAATTTCCGATATATTCTATATTTGTTTAAACATGTTCTATTTTGTTGCACCTTTTTTTACCTCTATGGTGCAGAAGGATTTTTTGATCAGAGTCATTGAAAGTTGTTTTTCTTTTTATTCCTACTTCTGCTGGACATTCTCTTTAAAGTGAAAGACAGTAATTCCTTTAGTAACCATCAGTTTTGTGGTCTGACATGACTTTTTTTATACCATACATTGAGGGAATTAGTTTCATGTTAGTAACTAGTGATGGTTGGTATTCAAAAAGAAGTATTCTGTCTTGAAAAGATGTGTGGGGAGAAACTATTCTTGAAAGTAGCAATACCATACACAAATTTTAAAGCATCTTTTGCTCTAAATATTTCCACCAACAGGGAACGTCAGTGTACTCCAAAATTTGCACATTTTGATATCACCATTAAAACATAGCTAATAAGGGATTTCTAACATAATTTATATTTAGATTTGAACTGAAGTAATGGAGCTTTCGTGTATTAAAAATATCAACAAGTATCACTAGGCTGCAATATTTTTCTTATTTTGGCGTGAATAAGACAAGGTGCAAATGAGAAACATACATCTTCACTAGTCTTTGGAAATATCTGAAATAATTGACTTGCTCAGTCTTCTGTGATGGCTTGGTGACCACTAACTGTGACAATTTGCATAATAGTCAACTCTTCACTTCTGTAGAGATAACTGTTTGTATCTGATTAAAATTAGGACTGTTTTAGTTCTCTTGACTTTTCCAGAAGTTGCAGTAATAGAGATTTGCTGTTATGCTTTAACCAAACAAATGCACACATGGGGATAACAATATGCTGAGTTTATGCAGATTTTACAACACAAATCTGAATAAAATACCCACTAATAGACCCTTAAGGAGTAATAAACACACATGAATTTTCCTTAGTTGCACTTTAAAGTGATTTTAACATACTACTAGACCTTAACAATAATATTTAATTGACAAGATTATGCATTTGTATGGATTGAAAAGGTGGTAGATCTCTAATTCCAAATGAACCATAAATTCACTTTTGCATAACATGTTTTATTTATTTCTCTATAGCAGAGATGTTCTCCATCCCTCCTAGTGAGAGTTTCTTAAAATACAGACAATTTAAATAGATTTAATTACCATTTATCATACTCCTAACTCCATGAGATCATCCTAAGTTGAATTCTATATTTCCAGATAGTTAAGGAGCTAGATAAAAACAGGGCACCATAACGAGAAGCTAATAGAAATGAAATGATATCTAGTGTTTGAAACTGTTTTGTTTTCAGTGATGTTTTTAGTATTTTTCTGTAGCTTCCTTCTTGATTTCCCAAGTAGATGGAATTTATTTAATTTCAAGTTTCAAAGTGGTGAGGAAGAAACATAATAAAACATAAGGATGCTCTGTTTTGCTGTATGATCGTGGTTGCAATTTTCACATTAATATTGTGGCCACTGCAGTAGACTTAAATCTCCAAATCGTGCTGATGCATTGGACAAATGGAAAAAATGATAGGGGAAAAGAAAGAAAACAGCAGTTACAATCCCTTTACAAATTCAATAGTGGGCTACATATTTTTTCCTTAGTATTTCCAGTATGAAATGTTCTCACTTTGAAAGTCTATGGTATCTTTTTTACAGTTTATTTGCCAACACTTCCCCTGGGATCCCATTGGCAGACATTTTCTTTGTGGCTCATGTACTTTCACTGAGAGGCAACATTTTTCAATTAGACTGTAGATAATTAGATGGCAGATAAATTAGAACATAATATACCTCCCTATACAGATCTCCAGCGGTTCTGTATTGCTAGCAGGAGCAGAAAGAAGTCTCTGAATAATTCTCAATGTGGGAGCTATACTGACATGATTTTCAGTGTCCCAGCTATGACACAGTGACTAGGGGATCATTTTGGGTCTTCTGGAGCCCATCTTTTTCCAGTTGCTTTTCTTCCTCCTGCCAAGTCACAGGTGCTTCCCTGGGATTATTCCCTAGATGGGATTTCTTGCTGAATTGTTTGGGTCCACCCTCACAAATTACCTTTACATCAGGGGATGTTGGGCATTGATGGCCATTAAACCAAAGCCTGGGAAGTTTATCAGTTACATTTCTGAGAGCAAAAGGCCCAGCCACACTTGCACACAAAGTAGCCAGATCCTTCATAACTGAACTGGACAGTTCACCCAACCTTGCCGTCACTGCCTCACCAGAATAGCACAAATAAAACAGTGACAACATTCAATTGTAACCAAAGACACTTTAAAAAAAATTATCATACAATTCCTCTGCAGTTTTTCTAAATAGATAATTTCTGGGACTGTGAAAAGGGTCAGTGATGGCATGAGTTCATTACGATATTGGCAGAGTTGGGGAACAGATTTAAGCTCAAACCTGCAAAAGTCTTATCATGTAGCTGCTTTTAACATTTACACAGTCCCTCTGACTTTCACATGTTAAGTTTTCATAAAAGAAGTCCCTACTATATGCAACATCTTGTTTGTGTTCTTGCAGCATCCCCCAAAATGACTTAGTCAAAATAAAATTTAAATTATCAAAACTTTAATATTTCTTCTCTTCCAAAAAACAACAAAGCCCAACACTAGTTATTGAAATACATAAAAATCTGACGGTGATATAAAAGTAGCAGTGCCACGTATTGCATAGAGACTATTTAAAATGCAGCTGAAGTAAATACATATCATATACAGGATATTTAAAATCTTGCACTAATAGTTCTGAGAGCACAAACACTTCTTTCAGTGCCATTAAGACTTATTTTAAAATGAATCAACCTAAAATATAACCTGTTGAGCTGTCAGTTATGGCCGCTACGTTCTATCATATAAACATTTTGAGCAGTCTGAAAATGCACATCCTTACTTGATATACTGCCATTACCTGGAAATCTATTACACTGTAGTTTCTAAATGAGAGACTAGAAAATTTCCAACACATTTTTACTATGGAAATTCAAAGCTCTGTGAAGGCTTAGGTTAAAGTTGTAGTCTGGGTGTACCAATTACTGAAGAATTTAAGAAGTCTTAGGTAGAAATTAAAATTTTTACTATGAGAAGTCTAAACCTCCCTGTGAACAACTTAAGTTCTCACAGTGGCTGCAACATCACACGACCAAAAGGTTCTGTTCATCCTATACTAAAAAAAAAATGTCAATTCAGTAAATTCAAAGATTGTTTTCTCAGCTGACTTATGTTGGAATAGTCTGTTCGATTCAAAAGAAATCTCAAGATTTCCACAGTTTGAGAACAGGGTCTAGCAATCTAATTGGTTGAAGAAGGGGGTGGCAATGATTTTAAATAGCAAGGCTGGATTATTGTAGGCAATTAGAGCATATTTAGCCATTCAAACTGCTTTATACTAGTGCTGGATGTAATAAAAAAGGAAAAAAGCTTTAAAGAAGGGATAAAATATTATAAAGATTTTGTTTGCTCTCGAGCAAAAAGATGGCACTTTTGCTCTTTACTGAAGTAGATTGTGCAGAGAGAGGCAGCTTGCAAAGTTTGATCTTCTAAAGGAAGAGGAATACATCTGCCATTATAGGGTGGGATTACTTCTGCTCTTGAAACCTGTGATCCTCACAGCTAAGCAGAAATGTGTGAGCTGCTTCTTTGCTTGCAGTGCTGCCACCCTTTTCTCTGAATGCCTTTACTTCTCTACTTGCAATGTTAGTTGTTGTAGAGGCAGCTTTGGTTTTTAAAGATAAAACTCTTCCTCCTCTTCAATCTTACTAAATGTGCTGTGCTCCTTATCCAAAAGAGGCAGATCATTTTAATTCAAAGCATTATTTTTGTATAACATATCACTCTGGCTTACATTTTCCATGCAAAACACTATCAATGACTTTTTAACAAGGAGGATTGTTCAGCCAGTTTCTGAGATTATCACTCACAGAACTGTGGGACAAAGCAGTGTAGATTTGCCCAGTTTATCAAACAGGCCACCAGCTTTTATTATTTCAGGGAGAATCAAATTGGAAGTTGCTTCTTGAACTAATCAGGGCTGATTTGCTCTAAAGTTGCTTCCTGACTTAGATCTCAGGCAAGGAAGTGCTGTAATCAGTTCCCAAGGGCCGTCAGAGTTGTGATGGGATATTAAAGGAACGGTACACTACCTTTAAAATGTTCCCTAGTCTTCGCAGATTTTTGTGTTTAACACAGTTGAAGCTGAGCTTGTTGTATAGAAACAAAGATTAATTTCACGAGGTAGCTTTACGTAAGAGTTGAATGTACTTGAGGCAGCAGAACTGAATTTTGGAGAGAATATATTCCAGTCTCCTCCAGGGTTTGTACATTCAGCTAAAAATACAGACAGGCAGAATTGTTCAAAATCAAACATTTACTACCCATNCTTCATGAAAGAGAAAATGAGTCCCCCTGAGTGTCTCTGTTTGCATATTAGCCCATAGCATGGGCTCTGCCAAGTTACTCTCTGACTGACTGCTGCAGATGCTCTTTCTCAAGTATTCTGAGTGAGATCTTTAGTGCAAGTCTTTGGGGACAAACAATAGCACCTGTTCCTCACAAGATAGCAGCCCAGTTAGTCCATTCATGTATCTTTAATGAAGCTCTGGGGCAGATGGCAAAAAATGGCATCATCGACGACTTAGCACAGAGGAGACAAAAGGGGAAAGTGCCTATCCAACAATCAGCTATTTTTACGAATGAGAAGAGAAAGAGTCAGAGTGTTTCTTGGGCATCTGCTCCCGTCTTGGTTTTCAGAAAGACCTGAGGAACATCTCAGCAATTAAAATTTCTGGGCATGTAGCCGATTTTATGAAGTACACCAATCAACCCCTCCTCCCAATTTCTCCCCCTCTCAGTAAAATCAAACCCATCATCTTTAAAATAATAAAACTCTCAGGAATAGAAATTGTCAAAAATTAAGGCGTTAACTAGATTTTTTTACATTCATTTTATGTATTTAATAGTACTGTGATCAGTGATACTTTTACATTCTCTTCCTTTTCAGTGCTTATTTGTGCTTTTCAGTTGACCTGTGCTGAAAATGGACACCTATGTATATAATAATTCTGTGTGAAACCAACACTTACGTAGGAATAGTATTTCATATGTGTGGGAGGGAATGGTGGCCTTTCAGTGTGAGCTTTTTTCAGTCTAAGTCTCTTAATTGTAAATCCAAACTTACAGCCTAAATGTAACCTATAGTCAAAGTTATGCTGATTTATATAGACTGAAGACCTTCTCCTGAATTCAGAGTAGGAAGAATAGCAGATAGCCAGAACTTGAAATGGTAATTCCCCACACTTACAGAAGTGCTTTTATTTGAGAGTTTAAACAAAACCTATACAGCTGAGTAGATCAAAATCTACAGGAATGCATTGTAGGATTTAGTTATGATATGTTTCAAATTATCTTTATGACACAATGGAGTGAAATATTGCAGTGGGTATGTTTGCACCTTCACTCAAACCACAGCACTCTGATCTCTTCTGTGTCTTGTGAGACTGTGTTGGAGTCTTGTACCTTTGCAGCTCTATGTAAATACTTTATGTGAGAGATATTTCTTATGATTTTGGCTCCGTTTGATTAGATGTAATTTAGGAACTACTACAAATTTTTGCAAGTTGTATTGCATTGAATTTCTTCCTGTACAGTCGCTTCTATCAGACAAAGCCTGTGGTTTTCCTTTGCTGTGCTCCTGTAGAGCCAATGTATAGAAACACCAGGCAGCAAAACCAGCACCATTTTATCAGAGCTGAATGCCTGTTCTGGGCACATGGGGATCGACTCCAATGTGGCCAAGTTTAATGCATAACCTAAAACACACAGCCAGGCTTACCTCAGCTAAAATGAGAGAAATAGCTGCGTAAAGCTAGTTTCTTTCACGCCCCAGTGCCATAGCAGTAATTGCACAAAGACCTTTTTATTATAAGTTGATTTTCCTGAGGAATGGATTCAAAAAATACTGTAAAGTGTTTATTTTTTGCTTGACCTTTATTAACCTCCATCTTAGGGCTTTCCCAAGAGAAGAGTTGTTGGTAAATTAACCCTCATAGAGACACACAGTAGCATTTCTGCACTGCATCAATGGTTGTGAAAGTAATGGGGATATGACAAGAAAATTTGGCACTATTTAAACAATGTCATAGGTCAACATATGGGATTTGACCAAAAAAGTTTTTTAGGAATTAAATGCAAAAAATTGCTTGAAGTGTACTTTAAGTTTTTAATAGTGTTTAATTCCACCGATTTATGGTATGATGAGGGAATTTTTTTTTTTCTGTGTAAACCCCCATTTTTTCCTACATTTACTAGCTTTGATATCTAAAGCATTATATGTCTGCTTAACTGCTAATCAGAAAAATTATAATCAAACCCTTGGGTATGTCTGGGATTAAGAAATGATGGATAAAAATTCTTTGAGATCCTAGCCACTGTCTCTGAAACACAGGTACTGTAAATTAAGGAACAAGGAAATTACCTTGTGGATTTAACAGGCGTCATCTTATGACATAATTCTCTATATGTGGAATACAAATGTTAGTATAAGGAGAAGAATTTTTTTCTTTGTGCATGTTTGTGGTTTTTTGATACATTTATTACAGTCAAATTAAATTTGATATAGTAGGTTTTGTTCTGAAATGGTCTCTGAATGCAGCTCCATAATTACCAAGCTACATGATAGCACATAAAGCTATAAAACTGCTTAGACAGACAAGCAATTTATTTCTTATAGTGAGGTGTGTGTGGCAGAGTATGTTAGTTTGTTTAGGAGCCAAGATGTTGGAGCCTTAAATCTTAAGAGTTGTGGTGTTGACTAGAAGGCTCTTTAGTACTCTGGTGAGATTTTGAAATAACATACCTGAGTTGATGGTATTTATGTGAACCATGTTGTAAGATCTCAGAATTAAAATTTTCCTAAGGTTACTAAAATCTGAACATCAAAGTAGAAACTGCAGTGTTAGATTGCTTCTAAATGCTCATCACTGTGTGACCAAAGATGAGAAAACCTGTGAAAAATTAATAGAAATACATACCACACTACTTTTAATGAAAACTTTGGTATGTTTTGTATCTTTTTACCTTGTGCAAGGGCAGGGAATACTAATTAAAAAAAAAACCAAAACAACGTAATAGGGAACCGGGAAGAAGTAGGGAAATGTGCAGTTCACCAAGACTGTTACACCTTTGACACTGAGGGAAAACAATGTTTGTGAGGGCTTTGATGTGATAATGTGAAGTTGGCAGGGATTGCGTTAAGGCGAAGGTTCTGGGGGACTGTGTGAACGCAAGAACACTATCAGTGCTGGAGAAATACCTGTCAAGACAAATTTGTGCTATTTCTGATCAGAGGCTCTCTTCTGTTTAGCAGGTTCAGGGTCACATGCCTCCGCTCATGATCCCAATTTTTCCACACGACCAGCGGACACTGGCAGCGGCTGCTGCAGCCCAGCAGGGATTCCTCTTCCCCCCAGGAATAACATACAAGCCAGGTAAGCTCACAGGGATGCGAGGCTGTTGCGCATTTTAAGACATGAACGGTAGCTTCTTGTGTGATCTGTCTCATACAGATGATACACAACAGGCATAGCTAGTTGGAAATTATGTGGAGCTTTTGCAACTCCACTTGAAAAAATACTTCTGGATTGAAGGAGGTGGGTAGACTACTGGTTATTGAACATCATGATTTTTTAAACTTAATTTCCACAAAGTCATTTGCTTTAAATATAGTGGCACGCTTGCCTAGCAATTTGCATCTGGTCTGCCCTATACAAAAGCTACATGTGTTTAATTAATTCTGTTATCTTCAGAATATTTGTGTTTTGTGGCAAAATTGTTACTCTTTTGTTTGATTTCAATCCGGTAAATAAAAGGTTTCAGTAGTTCAGTTCCAGTCATCATTCAGACTCCTAACAGGTCACATAACCTTGCAGTGAAATATGTTTTGAGATGATTTAGCAAATGTTATGATTTCTTTCTTTTTTTCCTCTGAGTTTACAGGACTCCTGGGGAATTCAATTAGGGATATAATGGTTTGAAGCTACTTTCAGAGCCTCCTTGTAAACAGGGCTTTAAATGTTTAAAGACACTTTGCCAAAGGAATTCAATGTAGGAAGATATTTAAGTAAATAAAAGTCAACCTTATTTTCATTTGTACATTCTTTGTAAGTGACCTCAGTCCAGAAGCAGCAACCTTATTTTGCTTATTAATAGTATTCTCTGTCAAGCTGCCTTTAGCCTATTAACCTGATAACTAATAACTACAAAACATAAATAACAGTGGTTTTTTTATTCATTAAATATGAAGCGTACAAAGTAAAGCATTGATCCTGTTCCCACTGATATTAGTGGTGCTTTTGCTGTTGACTGTGACAGGAACGGGGTCAAATCCAATGCAAAGCCTCATAATAGATGATGTAAACAGCATGCTAATTAAAAGCCAGGTTGAACCTAGAATCTTCTCTCGCAAGTTTACTTAGTATTAGATGAAGTGGGGCCAAGGAGGATTTCAGGAAGTATTTCCGTTTGTCCCACTCCTTCTGTCTCTTTAGTCCAGAAACGTTCTTCTTTAAACACAGATTTTTTTGTCTAGCTATCTTACTTTCAGGTTTTGAAATCCCAAAGATCTTGTCTGATTTGACAAACTGCACACCCATCACTCCCCTCACAACAGGGACCAAAGACAAAGGATTGCCAGTTGTGGAAATTGCCTAAAATGCCCTGGCTAAATCTTACTTCTCACAGACAAGAGAAAGCACATGCTTTCCTTGCTTTTCCTATTTTAATCTGAGATGCTTTCTGAGTAGTGACCATTAGTGACTCAGCTGATGGTTGTGCTGCCCCCTGAAAGGCATTATGTTCAATCATGTTGTGTTAATTTTGGCTCTGTGGAATTCTTGGTGCAAAAATTACTTAGGAAGAAGAGTTACCAGCATGTTTTCTTGAACATGACCAATTTTCTGGACTTATTCTACAGTGTTCCTCATAGTACCTATCTAACTTGATCCCACTGGCCTCCTAACAGGAGGTGATGCAGCTTTAGGATATTTCCTTATTTCCCAGCATGCAGAAAGAGAGATGTGTAACAAAAGTTAGAAGAATGAAATGCAGGAAGAAGCCTAGGCCTAGATATCTTGGAAAGCAGTGAAGCTGTTTTTGCTGTTGTTAGTGGTTTAATTCCTGATGATGCTAATAAAAGGCCAGAAGTCACAATGATTTGATTATAATCAGTGTCTTTAAAGAAGTTAGAATTTATATGTTTATATATATATATATATATATATTTATTTATTTATTTATTTATTTATATCTTTATTATATATATTTAATTCTACTGCATGTGTGGCAAAGGTAGCTGGGCAGGTCAGTAGCTTCGGTCAGAGATATATTATGATTAAAAAAAATGCTGTAACTACACTTGGTATTGATTAATTCCTATTTTTGGCACTCTCGGCACAGTAGTTAAGGAATTAATGAAACTGGAGATTAAGCTATACTCTTTCATAGAGAGGGTTCTTCAAAGTCATTTCTGAGGAATATTTATGAACTTGACTGCTACTACCTGTACTATTCTACTTTTGTGAGAAATGAAACTTTCACCTGCAGAACTGTCAGGTTAGACTAGCTCATACCTCTGAGGGAAGACAGGATTAACCCTTCAAATGCTTCTTTTAGGTTACATGTTTAGCTTCTATTACATTTTACTGCATTTTGATATTGGTTTGACCCTGCCAGTTTTACTTGACATTCAGAAAATATAGTGAGAGGCATTTCAATGACAGCAGCACTGGGGACTAAGTACATTTGGAACTGATTGTGTCATTTAGGGAATGGCGAATATTGTGTGCGCAGTCACTTAATCTGCTTTGCCTGCAAAACAGGCTAGATATAAACTGGCTCCAAAGTGGGAGCAGTGCATCAGTGTTAGTGTGGCAGGACAGCCAGGATGAGAAGTCCTGCCTTGGTGTACAAGCAGGCATATGATTACGTGTCCATGTCCATGCAGAAATATCTTCCTGGGCTAAATTGGGAACCAATTTCATGGCTGTTTAGTTCAATGCCAAGGTAGCAGTTACTGAGTACTGCTGCAGATTTGCACACAAATGCTAGGCCTTGGAGGAATAAAATGGTATTCTTTAGCAAAATAGAGTAGTTTGTACACGCAACTGAAGTTCTTGTAGAAGAGAGGAAAATTTATTAGGTTCTGAGGCCCTTCCAGTACATGTCTTGCTGCTCATGAACTTCTGAGATCAGCAAATCATTAGGAGCAGAAAACTTAAGGACTTGCTGATATACAGCTAAGATAAAGCTTGACAGGAGAAACTTTCCTTCTGCCTGGCAGAATCTATAACACTGAGATGGCTGTAGCCCTCCCCCCACAGTATTTTGGAGCTCTAGGAGGTGAAACAGGCCAAAGTTAGCAAGTGCTGATGACAAGTAATAATTGCATTAGAAAAAAAATCCCCAAAGTCCCATGCTTCCTTATGTATCTCAAAGTCATGTAATATAATTTTCCGGCATGGTAAGTACTAATTGAGAAATCAGAGCTGCATAGACCACCTAATTAATTTTTTATACATATTTCAGTATTTGTACTGTATACCGGATTAATTAAAACTTTAGGGCGCTGTGCATCTCAAATGACTGTTGTGACTATTGACCTGCAGGCGTTTGACGAGCCTCGCAGAGTACCTGGTTGTGGGGGTTGCCACTTATTCCAGGGGGAAGCTGAGAGTGGCAGCTGTTAGGAAGCTAATACTTGCCCAGAGATGCTACACAGTTAATAGAATTATTTTGCATTCTGAGGAGAGCAAAGCAACTGCGCTGGCTTTCTGACTGTGACCACTGCACTTACTGCTTGGAACTGGTGGGCAGCATGGGTACCATTATACCTCCTCTCCCACTGCAATTTTCCCTTCATTTAGCTAAACACATGCATCCAGAAAAACTTAGTGGGCTGGAGTATCCTTGAACTTGATTATTTTGTCCCCATTAGTGCCCTGGATCAAGAGGACAAGGCAGTGAGTAGGATGAGGAAGATAAGGATAAAGGAAGGGCAGTTCCCTTCTCCAGCTTTCAGTGACTAAAGCATTACTTCAGTCAAGTTTTGTGGCTCAGAGGGAACAGGGAAGAAGGATGATGATGGAGTAAAGATATAAAGCAGTGCTAGGTAGGAGCCAGACCATAAGCTGAGCAGATCCCAAACAGAGCTATGGTTTGTTCTAAGCAGAGAGTGGGAGGGCTGATGTCCATGCCAGTTGCATAATGGCAGTCCATGAGACTTCAAAATGTATGATCACTTTTGCTTAAAAATGTCCTGCAAATATTTTGTATTGTACCATTTCTTTGCCAGATCTGGAAAGTATCTCTCAAAAAGATTATTGAAAATAAAGACATTGAGTAGAATAAAACTCAGTTTAGACAGGTTTGTTGAGTGATGTGCTGCAGTGTACTTTCAAAGCTTTTTTTTCATATTTCATACAAGAACAATATAGAGTCCATGATTAGCGTGGCCAAGAAACAGCCCCTATCTACCTACCTAGAGCATTTGGCTTTAAGCACAAAAATAATTTACAAGAGATTTTGCTATGCTGCAATGCAATGTGAAAATGGAAACGCTTTTCCTGGGCTGGTGGCAGAAACAGAGTCAACATTTTGGCCTGTTTTCTGCTTCTAGTTGCACTGGGGCAAACCAGAGAAAGTAATATTATTAGGGAAAGCATGACAAACAAAACTGTCAGGCTTATTGTCATCAGGCTGGACTTCAGAACATTCCAATAGTGTGAAATATTTGTCATCAAACTAATTAAGCTCCTTGATTACTGTAGCTAATCCACATAACTCACATAATCTTAGATGTGCTGGATTTCTCTGATATCTGACATTGCAATTTCCATTTGGAATAGGTCTTTCAGAAGTTTTTCCTAAAGCTCTAAGGTGATTTAGATTTTCCATTTATAAATATTCTCTTTTTAGGTATGTAAGTAGGCTGCTCTTCCTCCTGGCAGGTGAAAACAGGAGGCACACACCAAAACCACTGTGTTCTGGGTTGCCCATGTGTCTTTTCATGGCTTCATGAATCCTTTTTCTAATGGAAATTCCCGAGGACTGAGTTAAAGGCTGTCATGTGTCCCCTGTCGGGTTTTACTTGGTTGGAACAAGGACTTTGTAACCTTGGGATTTGTTGTAGCAATCATATGTGCCTCAGTCCTAAATGATGTAAAAGCTGGAAATGATGGCAGGTAGCTGGATATTGTCAGGTAGGACTTTGCAGTGAAATTTCATAATTTTGCAAACATTACCTGCAGACAGAAAATTGTGGGGGAAGCTGGTTTTGCTGCAACATTAGAATGGCAATAAGGCAGAGCTGCAGCAAAACCTAGGCAGGACAAAGGCACCACTGAAGCAGTGCTATGGGACAGGGGAGATGCTCCACAGTATTCCCTTAGTCAGTTACCTCTGTTTACATCTTCCTCAACCCTGATGGCTCTGGACAAGCAAAATTCATGCCCTGTGTGGGAATATTGTGGGATTGTCCATCTGTCTCCCTGCAGTATCCCGACAGCAGCCGAGGTATGCTTTGCTCCATCTGTCCATTATGTCTGGAAGGATAGGGCCCAGGAACTGCTGACCTCTTGCAGCTCTTCCAACTCCATTTCCTCTCATTCTGTGAGTGTGAAGAGACAGACTTTAAGTTACAATCCCAAAATGGTGGGAACATCATCAAGCCAAAATCTTTGTAAGATGAGGAGAGCCAGCTTATGTCTTACGACTGTGTTTTAGGAAAGACTGATAATAAGGCAGCACCTTTCCCCTACTCTGGGTTTCACAAAAGCCAGACATCCTTTTTTCCTCACAGCTCACAAACCCTTGATCTGGAAGGTAAGTCTATACATCCTATAAATAAAGTCTGCTAAGCTTCATCTCTTCATCCAAGACAAAAAGAAACATTTACATTATTTCTGTGTGGAATAACACAGCACAATTGCTCACTGCTTTTATTCATTTGGAAATGTTGCTCAACCTGACAAACGAAACAGAAGTCTGGCATAATTTTCCATGGCTTGTAAACACCAATTTATATATAAACAACAGCAGCCAAATGTAAATAGACAATCAGCACAGCAAGGAGATTGAAAAGATCAGTTTGCAAAACATGACAGATTTTCTTCTTCCAGCATTCTTCTTACTCCTGGTTATCAAAGGCCAGCACACACCAGCACTTAAGGCAGACCTGTTTGAACATGTCCTCCTGCCTTTTGTACAAATATAAAAGAATGGATCCTCACGCAAACATTCCAAATCGAGAAACAAATTTGGAAAAAATTGCTACAATACATTGACTGATTTCTCACCAGAACAGCTATGGAGGAGCTTCTTGATCCATTCTTGCACTGAGAAAATGAGAGGGGGAAATATGTACCTCTGTAATTAAAAATGAAATCCAGAGCACTCCTTGCATGCTCAGTTTGCTCAAGGCAGAAAGAAGTACCTTTGCTCTGCTTTTACTCCTTGGTGTCAACAAAGTACTCCAGACCTGAAGGAGTATTAATTTTTCTTCTCAGCACAAAGATGCTGCTGACATACCAGGAGTTAGCCATAATTTAACACATTAAAATGAGGGCAAAAAGGGACGGTATTGGGTTTTAATAACAGATAAATGGCATAACTCTATGAATATTCTTCTTCCTGCAACAAAAGACAGCACTGTAGCCAGCAGGTGAGCAAGAGAACACTACAGGGTGTGGTGAAGATACTATTAAATTAACTGTGAAGCCAAAAACTCTGTGTGTGTGCGCGTGTGCGCATGTGGGTATAAAATATCGGGCTATTTCAAACCATAGGAGCATGACAGCTGTGAAAAAGGAGTGCCGCAGGGAATTCTTTTAGAGTTTGGTTTTTTTTAAAATATGTTTGACATGGAAAATGTTTTAGTACAAATAAAGCAACTGGTATTGAACTTAAAAAGTGTATGCGGAGGGGGAGGGAGAAAGAAGAGATTGCTGTGTGGAACAGGGATGAATAATTCATGATATTTAAAGAAAGAATGCCTCCGAAATATTCTGCAAGGCAGTCCATGCTGATAAGTTGGATGGTTATTTTCCCCCCCATTTAAAGCATCATTAATTCAACATCTTTGTGATTTTTTTTAAAAAACCTCGTAAGATATTTCTGAAAGAAACATTATTTAACTTAGATTAGGATCTTATTTATTCAGATAATTTCCTATAAATATCAAAGAGATGAGTGGAATTATTTAACCATAAAGAGACAGCTTAAGTACTTTAAGAAAATAATCTAGAAGTCTTTTTTTTTGGTTTTGTTTTTTAAAGAAGAAAAAACCCAACATCATTGCACACTAAAATCAACCTCATGGAATGGGGAAAATAAGAGGAGATATTTTGAACATTACTCCATAGGACACCAGTACAATATAGTGTGAGTGAATGCATTGTAGCAGAGCTCCATATGCAATCAGAATCCAATTGTTACTGGACTGTGTACAAGCACATACTGTGCTCAATGGCCTGATGAGGTATTATGGATATGATGCAAAGAGACCTTGTGGATTAGACATGTACAATTTATTAAAAAAGTGAAACAGCCAAACATTTTAACTGAACTGGATGCAATCGAACTTCATGTGGTAAAAAGAAAGAGTTCTGAGGGGTCTGGTGACTGCAAAGATTTTAGCTATTGTTATTTATTTGAGGGGGTTGACAAAAAAAATCTAGTTCTTGGAATGTCCTGACTACATTATACTGGATTTCTGTATTTTCCCTTATTGCTGCATTGTGCTTTCAACATGGAAGATTTTGTGTAAAATGGACTGATTATTGTAAAAATATCTAAAAATGCACAGTCTGTTAAAATGTAGCTTGCATACAGTATATAGCACTGATTTTAAATAAGTAGCTGGAGCCAAAGTGATATTCCATTAAATCACAGCTTCTTATCCATCGCTGTATTCATTTTTATATTACAGATGACACTGCTAAGCTATTTCAACCCTTCTTTTGTTCCCTACATTGACTAAGAGTCCAAATGGCACTGTGTGCTGCACATCTATGGGAACACCCAGAGATATGCTAAAAGACACCATGTTACACTACTTAATTTGGGAATGTTAGTACCTGAATCCTCATGTAACTTGGCACCTGTCTAATCTATTGACTTCAGTAGGCCCCCAGATCTAAGAGAAAATTTAAGTTGTATTTCAAGCTATATTAAAAGGTGATTTAATTTTGTTCTTCTCTATGACTACCTTAAGGGAATTGTCCCAAGACAGAGAATCCCAAAGCAAAACAAGAAACCTCAACCTGTGTTGAGCCAACTGGGTATGTGTCCCAGGAGCCACTTGACACTGAAAAGTAATCACCCTGCATCAAACAGGACTGATATTTATTGGGTTGTAAGAGATTTTTTATTTTTTTAAGAAGCATGTGGTGAAAACTAATTTTTTTTTTGCTGTGGAAGCCACTGGGGTTTCCTGGGGTATCTCATCTGTGTATGTGTGGTTGTAAGACCCATTTTGTGCCCAGGCTTCCACGCTTGATTTCAACATTAGCTTTTGAAAATGAAAATCACGAGTATCGTATTTATGTTTCGCCAGTTTGCCTACCAGCTATCTGCTAACAAAAAAAGTTCCAAGGGAGCATGGCAAGTCCATGCCCAGCGAAGCCTTTTGTTTTTGCAGATGTTTAGGCTTAGAGGAGTGCTGTGGAGCACAGGCAATCCTAGGGCCTTGTTTGCACTTGTCTGCTGCTATTCTCTGCTCATTGTCTGAACCTGCACGCATTGTTCTCCCGACAGGTGATAACTACCCTGTGCAGTTCATTCCATCAACAATGGCAGCTGCTGCTGCTTCTGGACTCAGCCCTTTACAGCTCCAGGTATGTGCCAGAACAAAAAATGTGGGATGGAAGCCAACATTTTAGGGGAAAACTGCTAACCAGCTGTATGCTAAATAATAGCCTGAATGTTAAATAATTTTTGAGCACAGCCCAGGAGGATTAACACCTTATGTACTTACAGTACAGCAACGTGCAGCCAACCTTGATACTGTGAGTGAAAGACATTGTTCTGTGTGTTTTATATTGGCAGTTAATGGTATTTTTTTATTTAAATGAACAGTTGATGGGAGATAAGCTCAAAGATCTTTTTGTACTTTATTTTCATGTGGTCTCTCCTCTGTAGCTGCAATGCACTACCTATAATTGGAGCAGTCAGTGCATCCAAACAAAAGTGCATTATTGGGTTTTTCTTTTTTCCTTTTTTTTTTTTTTTTTAACTGTGTGGTGCTGACAATACAATAAATTGCAAACTCTTTTAGCTTCTGTATTTAGGTAATCTCAACCTTTCTGTGCATTAAGCTGGTCAGATGCCAAGCATGGTTAGAGACTCAGTTTGGCCATTTATTTATTTTTGGCACATATAGAATGAAATGTTGTGAAAGGAAGATTTATGTGCCATATTATTAGCTAGCTTCTTGTGGCAAGAAGTTTTTAATTTCAGAAGAAAAGACACAACAATGTCATAAATAATGAAGAAACAGTCAAAAGCTTTCAGAGTTAAAATGTGTGGAAAGAAAGTGACAGTGAACATGAGAGGAAAGGCCATTAAAGATGCATGTAACTATTTACAAGTAAACCTTTGAAACCCCTATTTGAGTTAGGTTACAGTCGGGTTCAGAAGCAAAGTAGGAATAAATTGTGCCTAGAGTAGCAAAGTATTACCATGCTAATATCTAAATATCTACTTTGCTTACCTTTCTGTGATTATCTAATTTTTTTCCAGAGGGGTCAAAGCAAATTAAAAGTCCTTTCCTCGTTACCCTATGATGATATTCTTGCCAAATTTACTTAGGATAAGTGAAAATGGGACCAGAACTTGTTCGTGGACCCCTGCTCATTGGTGGTCCAGAGGTGACAAGAAGGACTCCTTGAGCTTAGGTCTGACCTAACCTCAAATCAATATTTGAAAAGAGAACACCCTGACTCTGCAGGCAAAGATCTCTGAAAAACAGTTTTGGGTCATAATAATGTGATGTTAAGACTGTATCTTGGACAGGATTGAAACCAAAGTGAAGTTTCTCAAAAGGAAAGATAGCAGGTATCTTTAGAAAGCCAGTATTTGACTACTTATTGAAGCAAAAGTCTCATTAGCTTTAGCTGGGAAAATACTGCAGAAATCAGCTTTGTGAATAGAGAGACTATTTTTGCTGCCTTTGAAATGCACTAAAACAAATAGTGAGCCTACACAAAACTGCAAGGCAGGAAAGCATGAAAACTGTTCAACTGTCAAAGAACTGGAATCTAAAACACAGACATTCCTGCTTCTTTTCTTTTACATGATCCATTTGTAACTTGACCCACATATTTGCACATCAGACTTGATCTGAACCTACAGCAATAATACATTTTCATTAATTTGCAGAAATGATAGTCTGAGTTGTTAAACATGACGAGAACAATTAGAGAGAAAACAGCCAGCAAAAATGCATGCTAGTAAATTCAGGAACATTCAGGTTTGGGGGTCTGAATTTCCATTTAGACATATTTGCTGTAAAAGAATTTTTTGTTTGTGTGTATCCCCCCCTTTCTATTTTGTTTGAATTCCATCTCTGTGGGATTTCAAAACCTTTAATGTTTCATGGTTATAAGAGCTTAAATACCAGAACACTTAACCTTTGGCAGATACCTGCTCATCAGATTGTTAAAGTGCCTGAACTAAATTTTATTTACTCCTACTATTAATTTTCTCTTTGTGTCAATTCTCTGTGTTCCCTAAATGAGCACTTATTTGGGTGTGTTTGTTGGAGAGAATTTGTTGTTATACCTGATGCGTCATGAAGACTGTTAGGGGTGTAGCATTTCAGCTCATTTTTCCATCTTTTCTTCCCTTCCCCCTTCTTTCTCTGTTCTGCTTCCTTTCTTCCATGCACCCCACCCACTTATTTATTTATGTGAATGCTGTGACCATGGTATCTGAATATTTCCCAAGTGCTTAAATATACTGATCACAAAACTAATCTCTGTTCCTTTCAGCCAGTGGGAGAAATAGCTAATTTATTTGCAGGTTTGGTTTTGTTTCTACATGTGAGTGTGTGTGTAATATCCATGTTTGGAGAACCTGGGGACGGAAAGCTATGTCAAGTAAAAGAGTTTTGCAGTAGCTCTAACATTTCAACTTTACCAGGGCATTATTATTAATTCCAAAATTATTTTCTATAATCTGTATCCAGCTAAGGAAATTCTGCCAGCTTCAATCTTGTAATCTCCCATTTTTTTTCTACTTCTGTTTTCTTTTATTTGGATGATCATGCTCTAGGTAGGAGGTAGCAGCCAGCTTTTCTTCTCATGTGTGTTAGGGCAACTTCTATGCAAGCTCTAAATCTAATAGAACAGAGAACTATTTTTTACCAGGTACATCATGTAACAATAGCAATTATTTCACAGAGGATGTTTCTCCAGTGGGCAATTGCTAATTAATGATTTGTCTGTCTTATTCAAGCTATTGTTGTCAAAATGTACTTTCTCTGAATTCTATATTTATGTTCACCAGTGGATTATGTATCTCTATGAGTACAAAAAACTTTACTGAAATCATATATAGCAGTTTCTCAAGTAACTAGTTTGACTTTCATGGGTAATGCATTAAAAAAAAAAAGAAAGAAAAAAAAAAGTTCTCCTTCAGCAACAGACCAGTTTGACCCATCTTCTCTTTAGATTTTTGATCACACTGATCAGCTCATTAATGGTAAATACCATTAATATTCACTTGTAGCTTTCAGTATCCTGAAGTGAAATAGTGACTACCACACTTTTATGCCTGTCCAAGTTCCTGAATTGGTGGCTTGCTCTGCTTTGGATTGATACTAGATAGTTTCTTTTGATCTGTATACTGATCTCATGAAGGTGTCATTGACGATGTTGTTGACAAAAAGACTTAAAACTCTGTGTTCCATGCTTCCCATTGACATCTCAGCCCCATCTCAGCAGTTTCCTCAACAAATCGGCCAAAAATTTAAATAATATGCATGACAGGACCAAGCCGTGTTAGGACTCTTGGCGTGAGAGGGGATCTAGATGATGAGGGAACAGTTCTCCTAGGTATAGTTTGATCAGAAAAAACAAGCTATTTCTGTTTACTCCTCCAGCCTCAAACAATTGTGAGTGAATAGTTTGCAGATTTATTACCAAACACACCTGTGGCATGTGAAACAGTTCTGATACCTGTGTGTAACAAAAGCTTCTTGATTTAATTAATCAGTATGAGCTGTAAAACCTGTCAATAATTTTCCTTTTGCTCTTCTTCACATACACTTTCTCTAGAGTTTCCCCCCTTTCCCATTTCCCTGAACTTTTTCCCAAGCTGTCAAATGGTTGCACTGATACTAACTGATCCTAGAGATGTGTGACCAGCAATATTGCTAAATGAGTGGATTTGATCATGGAATGGGTTTTTCCAGCTCTCATGCTGCTGGTAGCAGGAATCTAGTTACTGGGATGTGGCACCTGTATGTCCTTACTTTCAAACAAGGAATGTTACTATATGCCGTTTAGTGTTTATAAATCCCCCCTGCCTTCATTCTTACATATTTCTGCAAAGCTGTCTAGGAGATAAATAAGGAAATGTCGCAACTCTCTCAACCACGACTGATAAACTGTTGATAGAAATGGAAGCATTACAATGATGCTAGCTGGAGTTATTCCTAAACAAAGTGAGCTCTAGGAAAAAAAAAGCAAAACAAAAAAGCTTTCCTTCATAACTCTTTCCCCAAATTATTTGTGTAATTTGTCCTTCAGAATTTATCGCTTATAACACTAATGAACCTTGGCGAATCTTAACTATAGTTGCAGCTGTGTTCTTGGAACCTGAAGTTTTTATAATGCAGTTAAAAAAAAAAGAAAATTTTAACTAAACACATATTTGCCTATTTCTTTTCTGCCCTCCCATCTCATCCCACTCCTGCATACTCTCTTCCAGTTGCAGACAAAGGAAATGACCTTTTTTTATACTGCTGGGTGCAGATCCAGTGTACTGCTGAAGCATTGCATAGCCTGCCTCAGGGGCACAATATTAGTAGAGGGAAGGCCAAAGAATGCTATTTTTAGTTGAGCAGTTCAGCAGATGGAGGCATGAATACTCATATATCTGAAGGTTGAGGGGTTTGAACCATTAATTTTGATAATGTATTTAACCCTGGGAACAATCAGAAACTGTAACTCCAAGGTTACAATGCTTTTGACCTTTAGAGAACAGAGGGCACTTGGTACAGTAAACAATATATTACATTTCTACTTATTCCAATTCTCTCACACGTATAAATTTCAGGGCATAGTTGACATTTGCTTTCCTCAGCTATTTTAGTGCTGGTCCTCAAAGTAAGTCAAGAAGAATGCAGGAAAGAGGCCAATGTAATGCGACAGTCATGTAAATATGTCCTTTAAATAGCTAAGTTGTTAAAGTTGTCCCTTTATGAAGAAATATTATTCTCAGGAACCAGAATCAGGATGACTTATTATTTCAGTGAAGAAGTTGTTTTAGTGGACGGCTGCTCTTATGGAGTCTCCTCTGTTTGTTGTAACCTTAACACGATTTTCCAGCGGGGCTAATGTGATCTGATAGTGAGAGCTCACACCGGAGGTGATTTGGTCCCATTCTGGTACCACATCATGCAAAGTGATGTACCTGCCTTATGTCTTACTAAATGATGCATGCTTCTCTTCAACAAATATAGCAGTTAAGTATCACACAACCTAAGTATTTCTAATTAAAATATCTCCATGTGTCAGCATATTGGTAATGTATTATTTTAATCCATTTATTTTGTTTATGAAACAGTGACATATGTTTAGATTGTGAAATATATGAGCCTTAAAAATCACTTTATTGAAGGAAATTAATTTCTACAATGCTGTCTCAGTAATGTGTTCACTCACCCAGTCAGTCACTGGCAGGGCTGCCAGTCTTAATGTTGGTTAGACACAGTTTAACAGTTTTATCTGACATAACACTCTCGGATGTAGGCAGTATTAATTTTTTCAAATGCAAAAAAACCATGAGTTTTTCCATTTTCTTTCTTTCTTTCTTCCTTTTTTCCCCCTTTTTTTAACGCAGCGAAGAATGGGGCTTGGGTAAATATGAGAGAGATTTGGTGAGACCAATAAAAATTAAAAACAGCTAGTTACCTTTTCAAAGTTAGACACTGTAATTTGTTTGTCAGCGGGTAGATGTTTGGGTCAGCACTGTGAGTGAGTGACTGTCAGCGGGAATTCCTACAAGACAAGTAATTTCCCTCAATGTATTACTGACAGATTGCTCACTTCTTCAAATCACTAGAGAAAACAAACTTAATATTGTTACAGGCAGAGTTTCTGTCTTCATTAGCCTTATAGAATGATTTTATCTAGCATTCAAAGACTACTGAGCTCTAGGTGGACATATTTTAACAGAATGTTCCTTATTATGATACAGTGAATAGTGGTCTAAATTAAGGGGATGGTGTGTGCAAATTTCAGCATATGGAAGTAGTAAATTACATATTTTGGTCCTTTTCTCATGTAGAAATTTAGGTTGTAGCAGAAAGGAGAGAGGTCGAAAGAAGATTTTATTAAGGCTCTGAGAGACCAAGCACGCCCTTTAATGGAAATAAAATTAAAAATATGCCAACCTTGCAATACTCAGGAAAATTTAATTAAAATCAATGAAATAGTTATACTTACGCCTTTCCCTACTTGAATGTTTATGTCTCTGTATGTAATATCTGTGTTATCAAGTTGAATTATATCAGTGGCAGTATCAATGAAAATGATGTCATGGAGTCAATATTTTACCATATGACCTCCTTTCTTTGCAGAATTTCTTAGTACTCTATCTTCTCCTACTCCTTCTCATCTTCAGCCCTGAATTATCTGGCAAAGTAATTTTCATCAGGAAAGGACAGCCCATCAAAATTGAGAATTTTTGCAGTAAAATATCACTTATGATGAATTTTTTCCTCAGGAGAATTTTCCTAGCTCCCCCAGTAACATCACAGGGAAAAGGAGTCTCCCTCTTCTCTTCTAGTTGGCAAAAATGGACAGACAAACAAACAGAGCCATTGGGTAATCAGCCTGGTGCAGCAGCATTGCAGCTGCAAGAGCCTTTTCTCACCCATTTCATGCCCTGCACCTCCAAAACTCCTTTAAACAGCATGTCTTTGTTACACTCCTTCTTGCCTACTGGAACGGTGTCATGTTATTTCATAAAAAATTTATAGCAATGTTTAAGAAAGAGACCTTTCCGATAGTCTGTAGCAGTTCAAGGCAAACCCAGGTTCATTCCTGGGCTGGTGTTTCCTCCCTCTGCAGGAAGCACAGTGGCCACCAGACTGTCACCCAGCCTGGCACAGCTCCCCTTCTGTTCCCTCAGATGCCCAACCCCTCCTCCACCTTGGGAAGGGCTCCTGTCCTGCTCCTGCTCTCCTCTCCCAAGAGGGAAGACTTTTCAATCTGGCAGCTAGGGATGAGGCTCCTGGCACGATTCCTACCTTTTGCACCCTTAGATCTCACCAAGCAGGACAGCTGCCTTCCAGGCCCATATGCTGTTCCTGGGAGAATTTACCATTGAGATCCTAAGTGGCACAGACATCAACTCACTTATCAGGAAACTTGTATGTTTAAAAGGATATCATGCTTGTAGGCTGGATGGCAGGAGGTTTCCTGCATCTCTTCAGTCTATATCAAGGCAGAAGCTAGAGCCCAAGTGACTGGGAGAGGCTGAGCCCCCAGCATCAACAAGATGTTCTTGCTGCCTTAACCACTGGCTGCCCCTTGCTGAAAGCCCAGGCTCTATTTTAAAATCATTGTGCTTTGCAAAGCTGCCTCCCTGGGGTATGTATTCACTCAGAAGCCAGCAAGAAGCAAATAAGTTACTGCTGCATTTACTGACAGAGCACCAGAGGCACCAGTACTACAGAGTGCCATCAGGGGATGAGCACGTTTTTTAAATCTCTTTTAAAACTGTGGCATCCCTTTGGGGAATAGGTTGACTGTGAGGCATACTCTGAGCTGGCAGTTGGATTCCTTCAAGCTTTCTAGAAATGTATATGGTGTGTGCCTTACAGGAATTAGCTGCAAGTGAGTATGTTTCTGGAATTTTATTATACTTCTGATAACCATAGAGCAAGCTGCTTAATTTGGCTACAAATTACAAACATGAAGGATTTTTCCTGCGATGGTGTTAACATGTTTGGTTGTTTAGGAACTAAGCAAGAAACAGATTAAAGACAAAAATGTCCTTTAAGTTAGGTCTGTGCACAACGGAAAATAATATACACCAGTATTATCATTCCATCCTGACTAATTGCTAGAGAAAAAAAAAAACTTACTTTTCATCTGAACTAAATGTTCTAATAACAAGGGTGGTTTAGATTAGAGCTTCTAGGTATAAACTAACACACATGTGTGTGCTCAAAGGAAGCAGAAAATTTCTCTTAAAGGTGCCTGGACCTGAAAGATATCATCACCTGCTTCATTTCTGAGGGTCTTTGATTAGAAGAGCATATGGCCTCCCACTGACCCAGTTCAAAAAAAGAGGGAAGTTCATAGAAAATGAGATAAAACTCATCAAACCAGTGTGTAGATAATGCTATCACCAAGTTGAAGAGGCTTACGGATGGTGAAATAGGAATGGTGTGGCCTTCAGTGCACTGCTTGTTTAAAATATGTTTGGTCTGTGATGTTTTTAGAATCCATATGATTGAGGAACTAGAAAAGTGTCCTAACTAGAAAGTATTGGATTCATCTGTCTGTTCCTCAGACTCAGCATGAAGGCTACATATGGCTGGAGGCACACCAGAAGGTTTGCATGTCAGTCCTGAAAAAGAGACAGGAGGGAGGAGCATCTTCAGGCATACGAGAAGAAAACACATCATGCTTAAATTTCAGTATTAAGAAATTATTTGAGACTTAAAAGAATCTGTCACAAAATCTAGTGAAGTAGGTATAATAGGGCATGTATTTTGGTGTTGGGCATAAATTACTGCAAAGCATGAAAACAAATGGAAAAGTATTTCAGGTGTAGGAATAGTGAGAGCATGCTGTCAAGTCCACTGGCGTTTTTGGAAGTGAAGTGAGAAATCAAAGAGGCAAAGTCCTTTCAATGCAGTTGAATCATTTGTGCTATGCTCTAGACACAGAACAAGTCACCAGGTTTAACCAGTTTACAGTGTTATTTAATAACACTTCTGTGAACTGTCCAGGGTAATTCATCCAGTACAGGCCCTCTCTTCTTCTGCTGTTTTCAGCACCTAGGGGAGGGTTGTTCAGGCCTCATAACCTATTTAACCCAGTCCCAGCACTGCTACTGAAGTATCATCACACCCACAGCAGTTCAGAAAGCACAGCAATCTTAACGCCAAATTCACATTTACTGGTGTAAAATACATCACCTTCCAATGAATTTATAATAGCAAGTTCCCAGTTACCTGGTTTTGAGGTGCAAATGTGATTTTTTTTCTTAGATGTAATTTTTATAAGCACCATTTGAATATGTTTTGCATAATTTTGTGTGTACTTCCTATAAGGAAATTATTTAATTTTCCTTGAAGGTGCATGAAAGTTCAAAATATACGGTAAAAGATCAGTGTGAGTGATCTGCTAAGCAACCTGTAAAGCACAATTATTTCTAATGCTTTAAAATACCTGTAAGCGGGGCTTGTTTTCTGCTTCACAAAGAAAACATTTCACTGTTTTCTGCATTTAAATATACATTTTAACTATGTTGACTTATCAGGTAACGCAGCAGGCTGAACAGGGACAAACCATTTTTAATGGTATGTTAATTGAATGGGATGCTAGAGATGCACCTGAGTGACTTTTTTTCCCAGATGTGCCCCAGCTGACTGATAAAGCTTCTCCTGATCAGTAGAGCCAGTATATATTTATTATATCCCTGTCTTCTGTCCATTTTTACTAGTGAAAATTGTAGAATGGCTGTGAGCTACCACAGGAACTGTCTCTCTTATAAAAGTAAGAAAACATTGCAGTTTCAAATCCCAAGCAGCACTTTCAAATATTCAGCTCTTAAATGTAGAGTTGCCTCAGCATCTTCTCACAAGATAGGGATTCAGATGTGGGAATTGAGAAAGGCAGTTTAAATGGGATTCTTCCTTTTGCCTGGCTTGCACCCATTTATTGTGGCGATGGTGTCTCATTATTCTGTCATGGGAGCATGTAGGAATTTAATTGTTGAGCTTTTGCCTCTCAGTGTGCTTAGCAGTGGTGAGTGAGTGTTCAGTTTCCTTGTTCTGTGTCTGCACAGTTCTGTAAGGGAAATACTGCAACCATCATGTTAAACAATTTCTCCATCTGGACGGTCAGAGAGGGAATGAACCCACCAATCTATGCCAGACTTTATGAGATATATCTAAACAAGATTTATTGCCCTCTTGTTTTTCCCCCCCCATGTCCTGATTTCCTTTTTTCTTGCCTATGCCTCAGTTTTCCTGTGTGCCACCAGGGTGACAGACCTAGAATGTGTACACTAGAAGCAACAATTGCAGAAGCATCTCCTATAGGATTAGGAGAATAATGATGTTTTTAGACCCCTTCAGCTAAGATTGTCTGCATTACTGGCAGTTGTACCAGTGACATGGACATGTGCTCACTAGGAAACTCATTCACCAACTCATTTCACACAGCTCAACAAGCAGTTACTCATAATTGCTTGTAATCCTGCTGACATGAGACTGAATGAAACTCCTGACTTTTCTCACAAAGCCCATCTATGTGTTAACATTTTTTGAAAGAAATATCAGGAATTCTGAAATGCAGAATTTGATAAGCTTTGATAGCTATCATCCCTTCAGCAAACTTACTGTAATTAATTGCTTTTCAATCATATAATTTTTCTCCCCTTATCATGGGGGTCCTCCTTCTTTTTACTCTACCTTTAGTGCAGAAGATATTTCTATGGGTGAAGTGTGTGAAACTATCTGAATTTGTGAGGTAGCTGCTTTTCATATAGACCTCTCACATTTATTGTAAAAAATACTTCATATTAGCAGTAAACGACAAAACCCAGAGTTTTAAGGAAGAGCTTCTGAAAGAATACCAGAAAACATTTAAAATTCTTTTTATGAATAATCTGACTTATAGTGCACCAGAGAAGGTAACACTAGGAGAGCATAAAGTGAATGAAAAAACCTGTGCTCTGATGCAACCATCTGGTTATATTTTCATATTTTTCTGATAGATCTAGATATATTTTACTTTAAGTAAGTACTGCTTATTCACTTTCTTTGGATATAAGAGGAGTTTAAAACACCAGAGCCTTTGTTTGCAGGTATGTTTGGAGCCATGCTGCCTGGTCCTTACTTGCTTTCCTAGATGAGCTTGCTAGTCTGTTACCTTTAGTGCCATCCTCAATTTTTATAAGGAAGAATTTATGCTACAAAAATGCCAATAGCAAATTCTAATGGCAGCAAATATAGAAAAATCACATACAGATTCCTCTTTAACATTTCACATTTTTCTTGAAAAACATAATCTGCTGGAAATTTCAAATTACTTTTTCAAGCAAATGCCAGTCCTTTGCTGTGACTGGCTTTCTACCAAAGGTATCTAAGCAGAGCATCTCACAGTTATTTTGTAAAATAATAAAAAATGTTGGAGATTTTTGCAAATTTTCAAGATGTGTAGTACAATATATAATCTGGGGGAACAACAGAGATAAGGCTATCGTGTTCTTTCCTGTGCATGGTAAATAACAGGAGAATTGTGATCAAAACGTAGCATATCAGTCATCTGACAGCATTAAGTGAAGGAATGCAAATCTTTGTGCTTAAGAGAAAGGTTTTACTGATGTTTCTCCTATCCTCCTGCACAGGGAATGACAGTAGATATTTGATGAAGTATTTTTTTCTTGATATTTACAATATTTTAGTAGAACAGTGGTTTTATTAATGCCTGCATTTATATGTACCTGATGGTTGTATTCAGAGGTACCTCGTTCAAGCGCTGTGGTGTTGCAGCAGCAGTGGATCCATTTCAGGGGGAACACAGGGAAGATGTTGACTTGTTCAGGTGTACAGAGAGTGGGAGTATTTAAATGGAAGGTCTGAGGGATGATTCCTCCTTCCTGCGTCCAGGTGCTCACCCCATGCCGAGGTGGGACAAAACAGAATTCGCTGCCTGCCACCCTCTGTGCTCCTGAGGTGAACTGTGTCCCCAGGCTGGCCAGAGAAAGGGAGGTTGCACTGTGAGAGTGCAAGACTCCTGTTTTAACAGCCTCTCATTAGGTCCTCCTCTAGAGAAAAATACAGCAGGAAAAAAAGAGGCGCTCTCAGTTTGGGCTTTGATCTTGCTTTCATAAACAGCTCAAAGAATTTGCATGGGAGCAGGCAACTATTCCATTATTGTCACGAGTGAAAATACAAGAGAATAGATACACAAAGTGGAAGAGATGAGAACAGTTAGCACTCCTTTATTCCTTGTCAGAACTTAATCTAGATCAACTAAAATGTTTGCTGTTTTTGTCGTGCCTCAAGATAAAGTGTCAATGTTTACATACGCCTGTCTTTTAGACAAAAGATGCTTATTGTTTTTGAGCCCCTCAGTTACTATCTATAGGAAATTATAAATATGTAGGAGATGCCTAAGTTTGTCTCATTTTTAAGTTGTGTTTTTGGCTGGTTTTTTTTTCTTTTTTATAAAGAGCAGTTGCTATAACCACAACAAGCACTTTGTGTTACGTGCTTCTGTGCTTTTCCTTATTTTTGTCCTTTTCTTACACCACAAAGAATTGAACCAGAATGAAGTTAGTAAGATGAGAAGCTAATGTGTTATGGGCTGTTGCCCCATGAGGGGGAAAAAATATTAAACATATGCTGTGTATATAGTGGCTATTTTTAAATTTTTTTTTTTATTATCACATTTTCCTTCCTGATATCTGCTTGATATAGAATTTTTAGGGACATGCACAGTGAGCTGTGCAACTGCAGCATTTCACTCCTGGCCTCCCTCACTCCCCTACTTTGTGCGGCCGCCTCCGTGTATCCGGCAGGTTGGGCGCCAGCAGATGAAACAGATGTTCAGGCCATACTGGAATGGAGCAGCATGCTGCATCAGGACCTGGATACTCCTCCTGACATCTGGATGCTGCTGGGCTGGGAAGCCTGCCTCGGGCCGGGAGGCTGGAGGAGCCTTGTGGCAGTAAACATAGGGTCCTCGCTGCGCTTTAAGCGATTAGTGCACTGGAGCAGCAATAATGCTGAATTATCGCTTGGTTGCCTTCTTCTAAGGAATCTTGGGACAAAGGGATAGTCAAGGAGGAGTATTTACGGTAAAGTCATGTTCAGAAAGACAAGACTAATTGCCATGTGTTAAAAAGCTTGCTTTCACCTGGTAGTAAAATTATTATGAATACTTTAGGAAACTTTTTTACGAAGCAGCAAACAAATAGCCTGCACAAAAGCCTCCTTTTTTAATTTAAAATCACTAAGATGAAAAAACGACAATTTCAGCTACTTTCCAATTTCATGCTCTAGTCAAATTGTAGGGAACAGACAACAAAATGTGACTGAATACAGGAAATTGTAGGTAAACTAATGTGCATGCCTACTAGAGACAAAAATGTGAACTTCTAATAGCTGCAGGGAAGGATATTAGGTATGGGAGCTGTCTGACTTATGCATTGACTCTTTATAGTTTCACTTTATCAAGTCGAAAATTCTGCTGTATGTGCTGCTACCGCCTAAATTGTCTGCTGCTGCACTTTCCTTTATGATGTGTTTTATTTAAACACAATAGACATAGTCTATTGCATGGAAATAGGTGTTTAATGTTTAGTGATTACTGGCTGTTGGATAAAATAGTATTTAGCATGGTTTTCCCCCTCCCTGCTACCAGTAAATTTTTTATTGCTAAGACCAATGTGTTTAAACAAGGGCCCTCCCAGACAGAATACAGAATTTTTGGAGAGCATGAGGTAATTTTTGAAGAAGACCAGTTTGTTGCTCTCATTTAACCTCCAGTATTCTGAAGGGGTTATATTTAATTAACACTGGCTAAAGACCTGACCTAAGAGGCAACCAAAAGTGATTGAACTGCATTTTCAGTTCTAGGCTGTAATCTGTTGGGAAAGGAATAATAATAATAATAATAAAAATTAGAAAGCACCATTTACTGAAATTCTTTCTAACTAAGCTGTATTTCAATGGGCCATTTAATGCTCAGATGGACAAAGGTATTACTTCAGTCATTGAATTGTATCAAACCCTTTCTCAGAGGCCCAGTTTAAAAACTCTACAGGAAAAGTGGCTTAGCATCATATTCTCAGAAGGCCAACACTCAGGCTGTTTGGAAAGGGGGAAAAAAAAAATAAAAAGAGTGAAATGAGGTGTGACACGGCCGCCAAGTCAGTGAGGATTTTTGCGTCTCCTTCCAGTCAGTGGCTTAGCAAGGGAATTGTTCTTCAGAAAGTAAGATCTCCATGTTGACACAGAAGGCCTTCAATTCTGTATATATGATCTAAAATTCATTTTTGTTTTGTTTTATTTGTTTGTGTATTTGGTAGCTGTTACCCTCTTCCTCCTGTCAGCTTTTGGCCAACCTTTTGTTCTTTTCTGACATGGCAAAAATTTAGTTTTCTCTCTAGAGGACTGAGGATCAGTACCTATAATTTACAGTGTTAGATTTTTGAACCAGTGGCACTGGAAAAAATTGAAAGTCTGATTTAAATATCATGCTCACTGACCCTGTGAGATGAGTAGTCACTTTCTTTCGATAGACACAATGTTACATGTATTCTATGGTTATATAAAATATCTAAAGTACTGTCTGAAATTTAGTTGTGTAAAAATTTCAGGATATGTTTATGAATTTTTTTTTTTGCAGAAAGTGAACTTTTCTTTCCCTATTTTCATGCTGTCTCATGAAAAATTCCCAGCAGCTTCATATGTTGATGGGGTGACACTTTATCTTGAAAACTTGTCAAGGTGCTGTAAAGCTAATAAACCATCAGCTTTTCTTCCTAAGGGGAAACAAACACAATATTACAGAGACAATTGCCAGGTGCCAAATTATGTACATTGTCTTAGCCACTTGCAGTGATTGATAATTCATTCGAGCTCTAAACATTCTTTCTTGGCTTTGTCCACAGCTTTACAGTAAATAGGTTGTGAACAGCCAGTTGCTGAGAGATTGTCTTTAATTGTCATAATTCAATGAAATCAAAGGCATTTGATTTCCGAGGGGCACGATCTGATCTCAGGGGTGATGCCTACATGAGAGATCCTGCATTCAGGCAGCAAAGCAAAGAGAGCTGTTTTGATGGCCATTTCTAATTCATTGTCTCAAAGCAGGAGGAGATCAGAAGAACGAGAAATACAGTTTGCAAACGAAAGAGAAGTGATCTTAAGAGCACCTTAATGCACATATGCCTGAAGGCAAGTTAGTTCTTTATTGCACTGGTGCATGTATTTTAAGTCTGTAGCATTTCTCCAAATTTACATGACTGTAACTGGGAGAGTCTTTGGCGTTGGTAATGTTTGTGAGAAAAAGGTGGGGATAGGAAAAAGTGAGTAAGGCTCTAAACATGGACCTTGCTGCAGGTGTTTTCTCATTCCACATTCTTTCCTTGTGTTTTTGGGTGGGTTTTTTGGTTTGGGTGGTTTTTTTGTTTTGTTGGGGTTTTTTTTTTGTTGTTGTTTGTTTGGGAAGTTTTTTGTTTGTTTGTTTTTATGAGGATTTTTTGTTGTTTTGGAGTTTTGGTTAGTTAGTTATTTTTCCTCCCAGAAAATCAGCATGACCCTTGGGGATGAAAAGTATTATCCGTAGACTCTTTATTTTAGAAAAGGCAACATTAATAACTTTGAACAAAAACTTAGTAAAATGTTAATTTCACCTTCAGTTTACATTTCCCCTCACATTATAAATTTAGGTGGATATTTTATAGGTGAGAATACCTATTCAGGCTCCCCCCATATTATGATGAATGAGCCCAAATTTAAAATAATAGTGCAAGACCCACAGCACGCAGGAATGGGTCATGGACAAAACGATCTATCATTTCTTCAGAACACATGCCAATGTGGTTTGTTAGTCCATTCATATTTTGAGCAGGACCTATTGTATGTGCCGTGGGGCTCCTCTATGAAGTAAGGCAAATTTTCTTTCCCAAAAGATGAAGCAAATAATGAAAAACTATGAAGAATATATATGTTTTGGCTAATTATTTTCCTCAGGAGAAGTCTGAGTCTTTATCACTGACTTATTGTACAGATCCTCTTAACATCTGTCCAGCAGACTGTGGACTTTATTAACAGACAAGAGACCCACCAGATTTAGAGCCTGCTGGGTGCGTCTTCATCTTCACAGCTGTGGATTAACTCAGACTTTCCAGAAGAGGACAACCATATGGGATAATTGGTGTCATTGGGTAGCTAAAAAAAATATGAAGAAACAAATGTCGTCCAAACACAATCCACTGTTTTTACAGCCACAATTACTAGTCTGTTTAAGAAATAAGAAAGGCAGCATTACACTAAAAAAAGAAAATCTATTCATATCTGTGTGGGAACCTAATCAGGCTCTTGTTTCCAATGACGATGGCTCCACAGTCGCACCAGGTCTGCAACAAGAATGCTCCTTTTGTGCGCCGATAATGTGGAAGCGATAAAATTTCCTATAAGAGACATATGTGTTTACATCATGAGATGTGTTATTTGACAAAACGCTTTGTTCTCTGCATATTTTCCACGCAGAGTTTCATGCTGGGTTGTTTTGCTGGAAAGCTTTGATTAGCTAGAATTAGTTGCTGAAGTAAAATAGACACTTTTGTTTTATGAGTCCTCTTGCTGAGCTGTAAATTATAGTAAAACATATAAGGAGTGACAGAAAGAAGTGCTGATTTGAACCTCTGACCCATGATCGGCATAAAAACATAAGATAACTCTTTCAAAGGACTACTGAGAGCCATAAATATTCCATGGTCCACTTAAAGTTAGACCCTTTTAACAAAATAAAGCTGTTATTTTGCAGTACTACAACAATACATGCTGCAGTATCTGAAATGTGGAGGGATTCTTTTATTTTCAGTTTGGGCTGGCCATTAGCCACAGCAGGGCAGCAGGAGAAATGGGAGTGATTTTTCTTTTTCTGAGCCAGTACAAAGAATTTGTGGTCAGTGAAAGGAGCTGGGACCGGCAGACACTCAGTGGTGAAATTAGGTAACTGTTATTTTGCTGCTTGAGAGTGAAGCAATACAGGCATGTGTCTCTCCTAAGGAGACAGGAACAGAGGGGAATTTAGGGCCACACAAAAATTTCCCTTGACATAATATACAATAGCAACCGACAGACACTGAAATTACTGGTGTTAATAGTTTAAAAAAAACAAAACAAAACAACAAACAAGCCAAAAGCTCTGGAGTGAATGAAAATGAATAACTGGTAAAATCATTATTTACGTAAGAAAGAATGTGTTTCAATGCACAGATGAATGTAAAGGGAAAACTGAACGCCTCTAACTTTGCCTGTGACTGCAAAATGTATTATTTGTATTTTCACAAATACAGTTAGTTTGTTTGCACATATTGGGTTTTAATAAATCGGAGAGCACATTAGTCAGCAAGCGCATAAATAATCACGGCAACAATCTTTGTTATTATGACATTAGTTATGATAATTCATTAGCTGCCTGTTTGTGTTGCACCTCCGTGCTTTTTTGCAGAGGTATCTGGTGTTATTGGGGGAAGATGGAGAGAATATTCACACTCTAATGCTGAGCAGACTCTGCAGGAGAGTGATCTGTGAGTGTTTAAAATCAGAATGTTATGTCCATTATGGATATGTTAGACATGAGAAAAGAGGGGAAGAAAAAATGGTGCTGTTACAAGGAAGCTATGCACATCATAATGACACTTGGATTCTTTAGAGTAACAGAAGTATTTTCAATAATTATTACTTTTTATTTATCATGCTTCTAAATTAAACACTTTTTCCTTAATTTTTATTCCAATTTTATGTAGCTGTGCTTGATCAATGCCTTTTCAGATATACCCATGTAGAGCCAAATAAGTCTCAGTTATTCAGCATAAAATTCTGAGTTAAAATGATGCATACTTGTTGGTTCTTAAATAGTAAGCTATTTATTATCTGTGTGGTGGTACACGTGAGAGGCTGGCCCACAGTCCTAAAAGGTCTGTAAAACTCACTGTATTTTTCTTTGTTAGCATTTTTCTCAGAAAAACTGAGGAAATGCTTCTGAGGCATCTAAATTTCAACATCACAAATTTATAAAATACACTGGTTTAACAGGTAACAGAAACAAAAGGAAACATACACTTTTGGCATAAAATATCCAGTCTTGAAGGGATCTTGGTTTTTTCAGCAAAAGCTTTGATTTTTCCAAGGTTTAGATTTTTAAATTCAACTAAGTGTTGCTTTCATATATATGTACAATTCCTTTACAATTTTGTGTTCACCTTTCCTTCTCTTCCTCCTCTTCCTCCTCATCCTTTTGTGTGGAGAGCTCTGCTGGGACACAGATGCTGGGCCTTGGAAGGTGTTTTTCTGGTGATGGCATCTGGCTCCTTGGCAGACTCCACAGGCTGTAGCTGCCTTCGAGTTGCCCCTGGGTTTGTCACATGGTTAAGCTGCTGATGGGTTACTTAGGCTGTCTTGTGATTCTGGATGTTGTTTTCTGTTAGGTCACCTTTTATTGTGAGCATCTACATAGGAAGAATCTTAAAACAAAGAGAAAAGCAACCCTTTTGGGTGGTGGGGATTTTTTTTCTTCATTTACACACACACACACACACACACACACACACACACACACACACACACACATATATATATATATACACATAAGCCTATAATCCCATTTCTTACCTTGGTGCTGTAGTAGAGCACTTAACTGCAGTGCTAAACACAACATATTTGGTGCAAAAGGCATGTCAGTACACAAAATATGATATTTTTATACGAAAATTGGAAGGAATTAGTACCATTAACATTACTTTAGAAGCAGTTCTTGTACTTAGATTAAGATGTGTCTGAAATTTTAGGGTACGATATTCATGCTTCTACACTTCTTTCTGAAAATGTTGCCTTTCCTGAACTTCTGAGGGTTATACCAGTGACACTGAGCTCAGGTCAGCACTTAAACTTTATTTCCATAGTTATTATCTGTGACACCCAAAACATGGGTGTGAACACTAATCTGTTCTTCCTCCAAACAAAAGAAAAATTTTTTCAAACTGAAACTCTCTTTCCTTTAATCTGTTTGACATAAATTTTTTTCAAACACCACTACACGAATAATTAAAAACAAGCAGTCCCACTGAAGGTGTGACTTTTTGTTGCAGTAGCTTCCTTTCAGAAATGTGTGCTGGAAATAATAAAGACATTGCTGGTTTTGGTGAACTTGTAAAATCCCTTTGTCATCAGATAGTTCTAAGTATTATTATTGGTTGTTATGTACTCGGAAGGAAAATGCTGGTATTATAGCTTTGCAATGCTACTTACTAAATATACTATGGAAAAAATAACTGCATTACCTCTTGTAGTGCAGGATTTCAACAGCACTTGCAGTCACTCCTTAGAGTTTTTCATCTTTAGAAACCAAATTACTCATTGTCTAAATAGCTGAACTTTCATCTCTATAAATAAGATATTTCAGCTTTGCACAATTCATTTAAAATGCTGACAAATAAGGATTCTCACTTGATTCTCAGTAGCTTTATTGTTCAGTTTCATTTACTGTAGCAAATGTATTTGTTGAAGATGTAACATAGGGCTTCCATTTTTAGTAATGGAAGACTTCAGAATTAATCAGGGTTCATAAAATTTAGCATTTTTTCCAAGAAAAGAAAATAAAAGGGTGAAAGTTTCTAGAGCAGATCCCTTCTTTCTACTTCAAGCAAGCCACCTTCCACTGAAATTCTTTGTGATGCATCTTCCAAGTACACCCATTGCATTTGCTTCTGCTGGGCCAGCCCTCATCACCCACACTTTGTTTATCTGCTGCACTGAGTATTGCAACCACTTTCTTATCTCCATGTTTCACACATGGCTTTCTTATCGTTTCTTCAGAATTCTGCTGCAAAAATGACATCTGAATTATATCCCTGCAGCTGTGACCAAATGCTCCCTCACCACAGAGTCAGTTGAAATGTCTCTAGCCCTTGCCGTTCTGCTCCTGTATATATGAGTGCAACTGGTCTCTCCATTTCCTCCCTGAGACTGTGCACCTAAAGAAGCTCCCTCTCTTCTGTGCAGCCTCTGATCACTTACTCTTTATTAAAGTATCTTCTCAAAACCAATTTTTCCCTAGGGCCTGTCCTTGACAAGTCCCTGGTAAAAGGGTTATGATGTGAATATGGCACTCTGGGGCATGGTTTAGTGGGTGAACATGGCAGGGCCAGGCTAATCATTGGACTTGGTGATCTTAGAGGTTGTTTCAACTTTAGTGATTCTATGCTTCTATGGCCCATTCTCTTTTCTTTACCAAGTGCCACTTCTGAAACATTTGATTCTCAAAATTCTTAACACTTATTTATTCTTTTAGACACATATGATGCAGCCTAAGAGATAAGTATGAATATTCCTGCTGCAAAAAAAAAAAGGAAAACGTCGGATGCAGAGAAAGCTTTGCTCTGTTCTTATTTGCCATGCTCAGTCTCATTCGGCAGAGAATGTGTCCAGGAATGTCACAGACCTATGTGCAAGAAAAAAGTTACAGGGAAAGGGGCTTGAGCCAATGACAGAGTTTTGATTATTGAAAGATAGCTGAAAAAACTAGATGAAAAAATGTTGAAACTTTTGAGATCAATGTGTGAGCCTAAGGCCTTTGTCTTCTGGCAAGGCATGAATGAATACTGGCAGTGAAGGCAATTATGCTTCTGTGTTATGAAAATATCTCAGAAAGGCATTTTGAAACTTAGATGGCATTAGAAAAGGTTTTAACATTTGGATCAGTCAAGATGGTCTATTATTAGTTCATAGCTTTTTAGATAAATTCTAGATCGTGGATGACACTTTTTATAAGAAGAGTGAAATCAAAATAATTCATCAGATTCTGTAGGAAATTTCTGAAGCAGAAAACACCATCACCATCACAACAGAATTATTACTTTTGTTTATTATTCAATTCTTCTTGACTTGTTATAGCTCTAAGCTCTAACAAAGGCTTAGTGTGAACTCCACCATTTCCAGGTAAAAAAAATCAGTATGCGCTTGTGCTGTTCTGTACACATGCTGAGTACAGCATTCTCCTACCTGTTTGAAATTTTTTTTAAGTAGATGAACATAATTCAGACTCATAGTGACCTCCAACTTTCATAAATTCCCCTTGGATTTTTAGTTGATTACAGCTGGAATAGAGTTTTAGTAACAAGTGCTTAAGTCTGTGAGTGTGTTAGTTCATAGGTGCTTAAATATGAGACTTGACTTGCCATTGCCCTGAGACTTGTGGCATTTCAAAATCCCACCCTTAGGTGTCAAATCTGACATAAGAAGAAGCCTGGTTCTGAAAATTGCAAAGCTGCATCCTTGTTTATATACCTTAAATAAGCTGGGATTGAAAATTGTTAACTATTTCAGGAGCACTGAGGAATTCAAAATCAGCATTACTTTTATTTATATGCTGGGAACTGGATTGTAAGTATCTAACTCTGAGAAAAAAATAAAAACCAGGCTATACTTTTTTAAGACTTCTTAAAACAATCAAGAATACTTGATGTTTTTGAATATCTAATTTGTAATCAAGAGCCTCCTGAGTCAGTGGTTAGCATAAGGATTAGGAAATGCTCTTCTCTTTATGTGATAGGCATAGATCAAAAATATTACATGTTTCGGTGTTTAAGGCATTTTAATTTTTTTACTTGTGAAATAATTTGTAGGCAAGAATTTCAGTTGAAAAAATTCCATTGAAGCTTTTGCTTTTGAGCTTTAAAAGCCAACAGTCAACATTCATTCAATGTTTGGGTTTTATTCCTCTCCTCAATCTTGCAAATAGAAGCTTCACAATCTGACCATCTCAATGTGAGGTCCTAAATTGCCATTTTGAGCCACAGCAGTGGTATTTGCAAAAATATCCCATTTTTTCTCTGCAACGGTGGCATACACATATTTTTCCACACTGGCTAGCTCCCCATACAAACTGGTATTTAAAACTTATACAGCTTTCCAGTCCACACAGCAATGTTGCTGGTGCTGGTGTGAATTCTTGCAGTATTTGTACTTGCTTGTAGAACAGCTTTGTTTTAAGCAAAGCAGAAAGCCAATTACTTTTACTTATTTATACATTTGCTTTTATGTTTTAAAATAAATTTATAGAAATGCCAGGCTAAAGCCAGTACTAAGACCTTGGAATAACCCAGTTATAATTTATATATACATACAGATATATAAATGACAAAATTTCTTGTCTTCCCTTAGAAACATTTCTCCCTGACAGGACTTGCACTACAGCCAATACAGCCCTCAACACCCTGGGAGGGGAGTGGTGAAAAATTCTAATTTTATTCTACTTTTCCTGGTTGCATTTCCAAAATCAAGTTTCCCAGATAGCCAGTAGAACAGCCCACTTGATGTTAATCCTCCACATGCTGTGGGTGTTTCTGTTGCTGGTCCTGGTGGGACACAGGTGACCAGCAAGTCCTGCTCTGTCTGGTGTCACATGTCTCTGTCTTTGAATTGATCTTGAAATATCTCTTCAAGAAATTTTCAAGGGAAAGTGGCAGGGATAGGTCCTTAGTATTTATCTCTGCTTCTTGCCAGGCAACTCTATTGTAAATTAGAATAAATAAATTCTTCCCAAGCCAAGTGGGTTTGTTTTGTTTTGGTTTGGTTCTTTTTTGGTTTTTTTCCCTGTGATGGTAACAGGTAAGAGATCTCCCTGTCTTTATCTTGACCTATGTGCTTTTCCATCTTATTTTCTCCCCCATCCTACTGAAGTGGGGGAGGAAGAAAGTGGCTGGCTAGGCAGCTGGCAGCCAGCCTAGGTCAACCCACCACATTATATTAGTTGCCACAATTGACAATCAAGTTTTATCTTCTATGAAAAATGGAATACTGTAGAAACAAAAATTTATACCCCAAATTTTTGTGCCCTGGTGGCTTACCTGAGAAGGAAATTATTTTGAACTTTAGTTAATAAATATGAGTTTATTTTTACACAGAATTCCTTTCACACTTTTGAAAGTGCAACACACAATACTGTAAATACAAAAGTTTTAGTCTTCTTTTAGTAAAGTGTAAGTACTCTTCTTCAGATAGTTGAAGAAGAAGTTAAATTGGTTAAAGAAAAAAAAAGGAAAAGTATTTATAGACAAACCACAGAATACTGAGAAAGCCTTTATAATTGTTGGGTTTTGTCTTTAAATTGCATGCAAGTTTATTGTGTTATCTCTTTTACAGTGCAGTGCCTGATTATTCCTGAGCTGAGAATGTGCAGGATTTCAAAAGTTTGTGAAATGTGCTTTTGACTCTCATTTAAGCAGATCATCCTATTAAGCGAGCAAAGGTTGATCTCAAGAATATACTAAAAGGGATAAGATTGCATTATTAGGGAAAAAAAAACACCTACTGTTGTATGAAAGTCTTCATTTTCATTCTCCAGGACCTCTCCAATAGCTGGGATTTTTTTTTTCTGTTTCCAATCTTTTTCCTTCAAGCATAGGAAAAACTTGTAAACTTGTACCTTAGCCAAAATATTTAAACACCACTAATTTCAAAACATTAATCTGTGATCCTTTTGTAGCTCCTGTGTGGTACTGGAAAGGGGTGGGAACAAACAAACAAACAATAGTTTTTATTTGTCACCCTGAGCTGTAACTCTGCCCCTCCCTCCTGCGTTTGTCATGCCACTGAGTCACTGAACTTACAGTATTGTGTAACTTTCATTTCTGTGGAGGCTTGTTATACTAGAAAAATTGTTCCAAAGAAAGCAACAATTATGACATAAGCACATCTGGCTCTTGCAAATTATTCTTTATTAAGCTTTCATTTAATTACATGTGCTGAAAGGTCTGCTTTTGATTACTGTAATTTTTTTTATTTGTCCATCTGAATGATAGTAATGTTGGAAATTACATACAAACCACCTGGCTTTTTTCTCACTAATAAGGCAAAGTTTATGTAGATCTATGTGTAGAAGAGGGATTAGGATCTTCCCTGTTCATGGCAGAAGAATTATTCATGATGCTAATTCAAGGTGAGGGTTTAAGTTTGGTCACTGGAAAGAAATGGGACCAAATTGGTTTTGTTCAGTAAACACTTTTTATTGGTTGGGATTTTTTATTTTAATATAAAATCTATGTTTCAGTTAAATTTTTTGAAAAGTTCCACTGGAGTTTTTTTTTGGATGTTCATCACTATTTACAGGAACTTTTAAGGCCTAGATTTATTATTAGCATTTATAGAACATATATCATTGTACAGAGAAAAGGAGACGTACCTTGTTTGCTATTTTAACTTTGCCTTTTGGTAGGAAACCATTCTTGTGGCAGCTCCCAGTAAAGTTTCTGGACTTAGTGGTTAATTTCTTGCTAAGAACAGAAAGACCTGGATTATTATTGTTTCTGACAGGGGTGTACACCTCCTTTTCATAAATAGCCTTATAATTTTGTTTTTAATATTCAGACACAGTGCAATTTTTTGCTCAACACCATGACCATCATTAGCAAGAAGGAAAAAGAAAATCAAGAAAAATCAGCAAAAGTCAAATGAAGAAAAAATATATTGGTGTTTGGGAATTTTCCAGACTTGGTTTTTTCTCTTTTTGCCAATAGCAGAAAGGGAAGCCACAAACAAGAGCTGAAAAAGATCCTTTAAGAGAAGAAACACCATTGGGGAAAAAAAAAAAAAANTTATTTCTTTAGGAGTATTGCAGGAATATATGTATATCTTCTTGTCTTCCAGCAACTGTATGCAGCTCAGCTGGCAAGCATGCAAGTTTCTCCTGGAGCCAAAATGCCATCTACTCCACAGCCACCAAATACAACAGGGGCACTTTCACCCACTGGGATGAAAAATGAGAAGAGAGGGACCAGCCCGGTAACTCAAGTTAAGGTATTTTTCAGTAAAGAAAAAAGCTGATGTTTGAGAAGGACAGTAAAAGCAAATGATCTCTGTAATTATTTTACAGTTGGAAGTTGAACCACGGTACTGTTCTTCAATATTCAAATAATAAGTTCCATTTTAGTGCTGTATTATCAGTAGAGAGAAGGGAAGAGAAAGCATGCACTTGTTTCCAAAAATACCAGGCGTCCCTCTTCCTACCAGAGGCAGCACAACAGATTCATCAGTAAAATGTGATATTTTCAAGATTTCAGTTTGTAATCTGGTAACATGCATAAATGGCATCCATTTCACGAATTGTTTCACATTGAACTCTTGAGTATCTTAAAATGTGGTGCTGACTTATATTGTTAGGGTAAGAGAAAGACTGTAGATCTTCTAATTATTTTACAAATCTCTAGCTGTACTTAATTCTACAGTTTTGGAAAAGCATCCTATAAAAATAATATGTAAGTCAGGGCTCTGGGGAAAACATTGTGTTGCCGCAGATTGATTTGACTTTTGCTGATTTCACACAGCTGCTGACAACCAGGCTGCTCCTCGCTGGTTTTGCTCCATTGCCGAGTGCTTGTGCCTGCTTATTCTCACTAGCTTGGAACCAGGCAGCTACAACATGGCATTTGCCAGGAGCCTGGAATGAGCCCTGTGCTCCCCCTGAAATCCGTGGAGCAGCCTTTGGGTGCGACTGCCTGGCTTCTCCTGCTGTGTTCTCCCTGGGTGGTTGGGGATTTCATGAGAATGAGAAACAAGCTCAGAACCAATTTACTCCAAACTGTAAAAAAGAAAAATCAACATTCAGATGTTTTACCCATTTGAATGATAGAGGTATAAATGCTGAACAATTAAAATAAATCTAAAAGTAGCATCTAGTGACTTTGTGGGGTGAGAGAGAGGCTATGTTTTTTTTTTTGCTGGCTGCTGACACCTTACAGGCAAACAGTCCTTAGCTTCAAACCAGCCTGAGAAGATTTTACTCACTTGAGGTGGTGATTTCTTTTTTTTTTTCTTCCCATTTTTTGACACGAGAGTAAAATATCATTTGTTTTTTCATTATCATCAATCATTGCGGTAAAGTGTGGGTGAGTAGATATTTCTGCCTGGGCTGATAAATTTCCATGACACTTTTTTGCTAGGCTGAGAGTACTAATAAATAAAAACTATTCCATTATGGCCAGATCTAACATTTATTTAGCAAAGCGTTCACTTTACTTAGCTGTAGATGTGTATTAGTCTAATATTTTACCTCTTGTAATCCAACGCCAGGTTTGGGAGCAGTCAGGGAAATTTACCGCATATGCAGAGCTTGCTACGGTCAATACAGAAGCCACCGAAAGCAAAGCCCAACTGTTCCAGCAGAGTTGCCATAGTATAGTGATACCTAACACCAGTGATTTATGGCATTGAGAATATACTACTGACTACTTTAATGTGAAAAAGTAATTCTGGCAGTGAGTGAGCCAAATGGACCTACACCAAACCAAACCTTTACTGTATGAGTCAAATTTTCCCTGGTTAAATTCAAGCACATATCTTCTTGAACCAAGGCCAATACTGTTCCAGGTTTGTGGCCAGCTGAGTCCTATTACAGAATTGACCACATGCAAATTCTTGGGGGTTTCCCTATATAATGTAACTTGAATGGACTAAAGTATATGTTAATAAAATTGAAGTCTTTTTATGATTATTTTTATTAAGCACACTACTGCATTCAGAATATTAAAGGTGAACTACAAGTGCTTTGTGTGGACAAATACCAATAGCTAATGAAGAAATTAGTACGAAAGCAGAACCTATATTCAGTCTCTACAGATTGTTACCTTTGTTATCTGTGACAGTTTTGATGGTCATGCATTGCTTAACAAATTCTCTATATTTTCCCTGGTTTTAAGCAGTTTGTATAAACTACATGCATCATTTATAGAATTAATGCAATTCTTTTATGAAGTCGGATCTTTCAAAAAGTAACGATGGGTTTTCCTTAAGTCAGTGACCAGAATGTTTTCCAGTTTTTTGGTTGCCTTGCAGAAATGACAATGCTGTCCATATGATACAAAGAAACAAGTTCTGGCAGTGTTTAGAGTTCTTTCATTATCGTATCAGTACTAAACGGAAAAGTATTTAAAAATTGAACACTGTAGCATATATTCCTACATGCACATGTTCACAGTACCTAGCCTGGCAAACTTCATAGTCTGAATGGGGCTCTGAACTCTTGGAAAAGTTTATGGAAGCCACTTTGTATCTGTGCAAGGAAAGAGGTCACATGTAAGTGTGGCCACAAAGCACCAAAATCGACTCTGTCCCTTGTACCTTTGAGCTTCTGCTCTCATCTGGACCCCAAAAGGCTGTGGACGTTTGTGCACACTCTGAGGCCAGGAAGAATTGAAATGTCATGCAGTTTCATGGGAAAAGTTTAAAGCTGGTGATATGATGGCATTATAAATACCTGTTTATTGCGTTTTCATATTTAATGCATTGTGTGTGACCAGATGTACTTTGCTTGACAGTAAGGAGAATGGAGAAGATGAGATAATGTGATGTATTATTGTATTTTGACATAATTCTAAGCTTCCAAGTGATCAATGCAGTGTTTTGAAATATGAACAATCTCTTACATCCAGCATAATTCTGCTCTGGGCATATTTTAAATGAGAGATCTGTCTTACTGGGCTCTTTAATGACAGAAAATCACTGTTTCACAGTTTTGTAAGTGCTCTGTCTTGCTTAAAGTATTAAGTAAAGGAACAAGCTGAAATAATGGGAAGAAAGTTTCACTGCTAATGTTTATACTTATCAAAGAAATTAATTACTTGAATAAGTTTTCTTCAAAGAGTTGAGATATTTTTAGATGGACCTATTCTACAGCACAGAAACAAGACATATGTCAGAGAGAGTTTCTTCCACAGTTGCAAATGAAAGATATCAAATCATATAAAGGTGCTGATACTAGATTTACACACCCTTAAAAAACGTTCCTTGTCTTAATGCAAATAAAACATACAGGTATAATAAAGCTTAAATGCAGCAGAAATAAGTACACAATATGGGAATAATACAGAAGTATCAAACAAGGAACAGAATAGCAGTTATGTGGAAAATAGTTTTAATTTTGCATAAATCAGTCAAAAAATTGACATTTGAATAATAAAATATCATAAAGTTAACAAAATTAAACAGAATTAAGTTAACAAAATTAAAGTTAAGAAAATTAAATAAAATATATTTTTAAATGCATATAGCATGTAGTCACTACCCTAATAAGTAAAGGAATTTGAATTCAGTGAAATTCTTATCTCCTGTTATGAGGGACCAGCATAGATTATTTCACTGAACAAAACATGCACTCTGAATTAGATGCATGCAATGTATAAACTAGCAGCAGCTCTAAATGTGGGCCAAAGAGCTGTCAGGGCTTCCAAATGATTCTTTCATAGTAGTACTTCTGATTCCTTAGTTTCTAATACATTTAAAAATAAGCTACATAACTTATTTTTATAGTGCCAGGAACTTTTCAAATAGAACCAGTGCAAAAGCATTACCGAGCTGCTGGAAATTTTAAATAATTCTTTGTAAACGCCCTAGGTTAATTTAGATCTCTGAAAACACATTAGGAAATTAAGCTGTAATGTGAGCTAATTCAAATTTTAATTTGGCAAAAAGAATGATCCAGTCACATAGTTAATGTAAATAAGAAGCATAACACAGAGAAATTAATGAGGTTTCCTTTCGTTGAATCTTAAAGGAGGCAGATAATTAGCTTCTTTTGTTATTATTGCTGCGGAATGTGGCATTGTCTTCGAGGTGTAAAGTAACTGCTGCTTGCAGAATGATGCGCTCGTTTGTCTTTTCGTAATAGTTATTTACATTAAACTCTTGCAGGATGAAGCAGCACAGCCACTGAATCTCTCAGCCCGACCCAAAACAGCTGAACCTGTCAAATCCCCAACATCTCCGACACAGAATCTCTTCCCGGCCAGCAAAAGCAGCCCAGTGACAGTGACGAACAAGAGTGGCATCCCCAGCCCGCTCAGTGGATCTCTGGGAAGAGGATCCTCTCTAGGTAACTAATCTGTCCTGGGAAAAGAGAAAATAGGCACGTTTTCTGTATGAAATTCCAGCCTGAGCACACTTAGTTCTGGATTAAGTAGATACTTGGGCACACATTTCTGTTTAAAATGGAAGAAGCAAAATTATAGTGAGGTTTTTCAAAGAATGATTGATTGCCAAAGTTTTATAAGAGTATCCAAAGAGATGTATCAGTGTTTGACAAACACAGAAAAGAAATACATAATGGAGGAAATACATACAAATATACACAGATAAGTAACTAAAGATAGATATATAAAACTTGTAAATCAGGTTTGTGTGAATATCTCTTCTAAAGGCATCTACTGGGTATATACACACAAAGTTAACTTTTAAATTTTGAATTCTGGATCAAGAAAATAAAAAACTACCTTTGCACACACATGGAGCCTCACCAGATACTAGATAGATTTTTTTTTTTTAATAGAGATGGAAAGGCATCAGTCCAGCCAGTTTATGTTATTATTTGATCATGTTTTTGTTATTTGATCATATTTTTATCATTTTTTCACCCATCTGTCAGGATTTTGTTGATTCATATGGTTACAAGTAGGGAATTTTTGACCCGTGTTCAAGATTCTTTAAGCTGAAGTGATGAAACACAATTAAGTGATGAAACAAAATTGATCTGAAAACTATGTATGAAGACTACTTTAACCAGTCAAGAAACAGAATCAAGAGCTGCAAAATGTAGATGATCAGCCCTAAAGTTCAAATAGTAAATTTTAACAGTGACTAAATACTTACTACAGACCACTTATTCACAATCTGTAGCTCAAGTGTACTTGTAAAATATATAGAAACACTTGTGAATAATGAATAGATATGTTAAATACATATATTAAATATATAAAAATTATGGGGTTTTTTCCATTCCCAAACACTTGGGAACATCATGATCTCTGAAAGATATTTTCTGCAACTATCTAGATACTCTACCTGTCAATTTATTTGCAGCTATCACTGCATTATCTTACATTAGAAAGTGAAATATCAATCTGGAGTCATAGACTATTCAAGAGAAAGGAACACAGAAGACAAATAGTGCCTAAGGTATAAATATTTTTCACATAAAGTCATAAAAAGTTTTTGTCTCAATCCTTCAGTATAAAAAAAGACAGGAAGACATTACCAAAAATCAGCAAACCATGTAGGAGCTTTTGCTACATGTACATGATTATGAATATAAATCTCTTTAAAAATCATGCAAATATGGTTCCCAGCTTCTTTAGGGTTCAGAATGGAACTTAGTGCCTGAAATGGTTCAGAACATTGCAAATTTTCCTCAGCACGAACAATGGTACAATACATTATTTTTATTTTGGAGAGGGGTGTTTCATTTAGATAGAAAACATCACCAGTCCCATCACTTGTTGGGATAGGATGAAAACATCACAGTCTGCATCCCTTCTTACTTAGGCCATAGTATTAAATTTAGCACTTGATTCCCAGGATAAAGTGTGAGAAACCCTTAATAATTTTTATTTTACAATAATTTAGGGTCCTTTGAGGTTGAATTTGCTGTATTGTACTCATCTGAACTTCAGTGAAATGAAAAGAATATAAAAATTATCTTTGAAAGTTAATTCTAAATCTTAGCCTGTTTAGGGTTTTTTGGTTGTTTTAGATTTTAGTTTTGGTGGAATTTGTCATTTTTTCTTCTTCTTTTTTTTTTTTTTTTTTAATAGTAGGCTGTCAATAAGTACACAAGTCTAGCAAATTCAGAGCTTTTATAAAAGACATTTGCTGGCCAGGCAGATGCACAGGTCACACACAAACTGTGATTGCTCAAAATTCCCAAGCTAGAATATATATGCACCAATCTACCCATGTGCAGTATAGAGAATACTTCCATGTAGGAGCAGGTGGATCACAGTTTTGTCACAGCAACAAAAAAAGAAACAGTCACAAAATAATTGCTGTCTTTTTCTCTCAAATCTAAAACTGTGTCTGGGATACTCCTCTTCATGAATGCATTGTAAGATGTAACAAGAATGCTTGCCTAAGTTTGATGCTTGTTTAAAAGTTTCTTCCTGTTCAGAGTGATAGAAAGAAAACTGGTTTTTTTCTCTACTGATTTAGAGATTTATACTCATGTTACGGTGATAATGACCTTTGCCCCCAAAAAGTAAATGTGAGTTCTCTTTCTGAAATGGAAATCCAAATGCCTAGAGTGATGGATCTCTCTATAAGGAAATTCTAAGAACTGACATGGAGTTTCATGGCCTAGTAAATGAGATTTTAAACTTTGTTAATTTCATTAATTATTTTAATACCTCAAAAGGTTTCTGGTTTATGCTTCAGAATACTGTTGTCTTAAACACATATCTAAATTTGAGTCCATGGGTATGCTCAGATAGCTCCACATCAGGCTATTCCAACACCTCAGTGGATGTATTTCTAACAGCAAAAGAAGTACATGAATTTATCAATCACTTCAGTAGAGTAATTCAGCCTTCAAACAGACAACAATTGGCACTCCTTCTCCTTCTGCAGATGTTGGTTGGGTGCAGCTCTAAGAGTGTGAGAGCAGAATTCTTACCCTGGATTCCAGTTTGGATAATTACCTAAATAAAATATGTTCTCTCTTTATAGATATCCTTTCCAGTCTTAATTCACCTGCCCTATTTGGGGACCAGGACACAGTAATGAAAGCCATTCAGGAGGCTCGAAAAATGAGAGAGCAAATCCAAAGGGAACAGCAGCAGCAACAGCAGCCTCATGGTGTTGATGGAAAATTGCCCTCCATGAATAACATGGGTCTAAACAACTGCAGGAATGAAAAGGTAATGTCTCCCATTTCCCCACCGTCTGTCACTCACTCTTCTCTTCCCTGCAAAATACCTTCTTATTTTTATATGAAATTTCTTTTCAGAGCTTTAGTCCTCTCTGATTTCATGTTAAATACACCTTTGTCACTTTGTAGTGCAGTGCTACAAACTTCTCTAGGTGTACATGACAGCATTCACAGCCACAGTCCTGTGCACGCACGTGACGAAGCTGTTAAGCGTGCCCATAGAAACATGGAAAGGGGCTTGGTTGGAGCTTCCATTGTTCATGGTCACTAGATTTTGAATTGTGCTTTTGAGAATGGCTTTGACTGATAAATATGGCTAAAAGGCAACTTCTGTGCTAGCATAGTGGAGTATTACAATGCCAGTGCATGAATTTTTGAGTGTGCTTGGATCTGTGGCTCAGGTGCAACAAAGTACTTAGGCTCAAAACAGCTGCATTTGGCTCTCAGCTGCAGTGGGAAATTAGAGATTAAACATTCTCTGTTGAATCTTCAGTGTTGAATCACTGAAATGAGGTGGCACACTAGAGTAAAAGGATAAATGAGAGAAAGTTGGGATAATGGGACGAGCACTGGACTGAGCAGAACATGATCCAGCTTACTAAATAGCAGCCTGGGAGCATGTAGGAAAGGTAAGGAACAGTTTCTATCATACTTGCTTTGAGGACCAGTCAAAGGACAAAGAAGACTTGGAAAATCCCCTGAACCTGTGTTGTCCCATTCTGTGGCCTTTCTGAGATCTTCAGGATCTGCTCCAGCAGCAGGTCTCTGCATGTACACCAGGGCAAGAGAGCAGAGGATCTGGTAACTGGCTGAGGCAAAGGCAGCCCTGTGGATGGAGAATGCTTCTCTGTTAGTTTCCCTAGAGGTGCCACGGGCTGCAAAAAGTGCAGCACACAAGTTATTTTACACCACTGACACAAAATCAGTTAGAGACCATAATGCTTATTCCAGTCATCTAGAAAGGGAAAAGCATTATCCCAGTAGTCATGAAGGCTTTGACAAACAGAACAGTTATGATGCAATTTAGTAATGAATGGAAAGAAAACTGACACATTAACTAGCCCATACAGCAACCAGTGTTTCAGGCTATTTGTTAAAACACTCCAGAACAACAGGTAGTTCCAATGCCTATAAACATTCTGTGATTCCCCATATCAGAGGGCAGGGTAGGTTATTTGTTTCTTGGGTGAGGGAGGGAAGACTATATTGTAGCCTAAAGACTAACAGGAGTTTTGAGTCCAGGTTGAGTATAAGACTCAGCAGAATATTAACTATAACTTAAATGATGAATTTGATGATATTCTGATCTTTTCTCAGCCCACAAGGGAATGTTTGGATGACTGTTTTGTAGCAAGGCACAGAAAGACAAAGAAATGTCATAAATAGACCCATTAAAGATTGATACACACCTTTTAATTACATTTTATATTTTTGCTTGGTAGTTTCTTTACAACACTCAAAACAAGTAGTGTCTGTTAAAAAAGATTGGTTAAAATGTTGCCACACAACAATGCTTTTCCAAGTCAGACTCGGGGTCTAATAACTATATATGTCTGCTAGTATTAGTTTAAAAGTCATAATTGGAAGCACCATTTAATACAAGTTGATATTATTAAAAATATAGACATGAATAACTGATCAAGCAGGTTGTATTCAAACACTCTAATTGCAAAGTCAGTGTTTGCCTTAAGTAATCAAGAGGCAGGATACTAAAGCCCAGGTTATAAAAAGCAAAAAAAAATTCACATACATGATCAGTATTAAGAGTTTATAAAATTATGCTTATTTTAAAATTTATTTCATGAGTTACAGTGGCTTGACATTTGAAAAATATATAATATGCTCTAAGGGCTATTAAAAGAATTCTTAACATTTGATTTCACTTTGAAAAATAAGTATAAAAATGGCATCCACTTATTGAGTCTCTTTCCTGCATGTTTTCAGTATCATGTTTATGTCTTGTATTCGATATAACAAGTTCCTATTTCATCTTTCACCCTTTAAAGCAGAGTCAGTAAATATTTCAGTGAATAATCTGAAATTTCTATTTTGTGCCAGTTGCTAGCAATACACAGATTGATGCACAGCTTCCGGATTGGGGTTATACACCAGGCAGTCACAGCAAAAAAAATTTTTCTTTTACTTGCAAATATAGCAGAGTGAATCAGAACTCTTTCTCAACAACACCATTCTCAAATGCCATCTTTTGTGAGGAGACTTTTCATGGCGGCACTTGCAACTTTCAAAACCTAAGGATGAAACAGCAGCAGGGAAATCTGTTGTTAAGTCTCTTAGTGACCCTATGTAATCCTGCTGGGTTTATTTATTGCAGCAGGTAATACAGAGCCATTAAGGCAGGAAAAGCTTGTAGTATGTGCTCTGGTTTTACCTTTGGTGTGCTGGTCAGTTATCCTCACCCCACAGATGTGAGAAAAGGCAGGGGTTGCAAAAGAATGGGATATAAATCAGTCATTTTCAATGATGGTATATCCCCACTCTTATCCTAAAGAAAATAAAAGTATTAATTCGGTCATGAATACTAGGAAAATGTATTTATATTTTATAGCAAGTATAAAATACATGAAAACCAGAAGCATCCTTTGCACAAACAGAATTCTAGAACACAGTTCTTTCCCCTTTCACCCTCTCCCTTTCAATTTTTATATTATGATATATTTTTACTCTAAAAATGATGGGCAGGATGATCAAAATGGAGGTGGGGGAGCAGGACTGCTAGATCACTTCAATTAGAGAAACATAATTTTGAAATAATTGTATGCCAAGAAAACTGCATATAGTTTCTGTCATAATCCCAGTGAAGCTTTGATAACAGTTGCAATTTTGGATTGGTTTCTTTTGAAGAATCAGAACCCTGTGTTTTCAGGACCAAATTTTCAGAAATTGGCTTCAGGTAATTAGACTTGTAGAAATGAGTAGCTGGAAGCTGGCACCAGAAAAAGCTGACAAATTAATTGCCTGCAGCTGGTTTAAAAAAAGCTATTGAGTTGTGGTCAGTTACTGGTCTTCAGGTTCAGATAGTTGGTAATAGTTTGTTGTGCAAATGATTGCGCTCACAAAATTATGTACATAACTTCAAAGCCTGTGCTTAGGCCTTTTTGAAAATATGTCATTCAAATCTCAGAAAGCTTTGTATTTGGTTACAGACACAGAATTGAAAATCGCTTGTGTTCATATTCTGCTGTTCAAAAAAAAAAATCTACAAAGCTTTCGAAGTGCTCACAGAGATTCACTCATCAGAAAGACCAAAACAAAAACATCCAGCACTCTGGGGCAGCCCAACATTGTCCTTTGCCAAAGCATTAAGGTTGGTTTATACTTCTGAGATGATAGCATCCTGTGGAGTTATTTGAGCTTGTGTGCTGTTGTGGGTTAGGATAGGCAGGTGAGCACCACACAGCCACTCACTCACTCACTCACTCACTCACTCACTCACTCACTCACTCACTCACTCCTGTCAGTGTGATGGGGAGGAGAGTCAGAAGGGTAAAATTAGAACATTTGTGGGCTGATTAGTATAGTTTAATAAGTATAGCAAAATCTGTGCATGTAAGCAAAGTGAAACAGGGAATTAATTGACTACTGCCCATTGCCAGACAGATGTTTAGCCATTCCCAGGAAAGCAGGGTTTCAGCACAAATAAGTTACTTGGGAAGACAAATGCCAAAACTCCAAACATTTCCCTTTCCTTGTTCTTCCTCCATATTTTATTGCTGAGTCTGATGTCATATGGTGTGGAGTATCCCTTCGGTCAGTTGGGGTCAGCTGGCTGGGCTCTGTCCCTCTCTCAGTGCTCGGCACACTCCCAGCCTCCTCTCTGGCAGAGCAGCATCAAAACCAGAAAAGGTCTTGCTGTAGAAGCCCAGCTTGACAATAGGTGAAACATCCCTTTGTTATCCAGCTCTGTTTTGGTCACAAATCCAAAATCAGCAGCATGTGAACTAAGCTTAACTCTGAGCCTAAACCAGTACAATGCACATGAGGTAAAAAAATCAGTCTAACAGAGTTGAATTTTTCTGCTCAACTTCCGGTGGAGCAAAAAACTCCACTGTGGTCTGACTGAGGAAAGGGGAGAGTAATGGTGTCAGTCATTTTACAGAGTAAACAGAAACACTGGGGAAGGGGAGAGAGTTAGGAAAATGAAGAAAATAACATACAGGGCTTCTACCATGTGATAGAAGCAAAAGAAAAGTCATACCAAAAATTCATTCATTTAGAGGACGTGACTTTTCTCCAGTCAAGCCATGTTTACCTTCAGCAAAAAAAAAGAGTACTTAAACAAAATCTGCATTGCTTCAGCTACTTGTATTTATTTTAGTATTTCAAACTACCGTCATTGCCTGGAAGATTTGCTTTGATTTAAGGCTCTAAATGAATCTGAAAATGTTATATAATTTATAAGATAACTGACATTATTTTAAAAAGAATCAGATCCTATCTTTTTTGTACATAAAGCAGGAAAATGCTGACAAAGATGCTTCATAAAATTTTTGTATAAAAATATAGGTAGAATTGTGATTGGAGAAAAATATATGAGGTCAAGATAGAATAAATACAAAATCAATTACCACAACGTATTTGTATCCCCACAATCCCATTTACTTCCCATGAAGCATATTCATTGAGATCTGAGAGTAAGTAGAATTTAATATAACATTTTAATGTTTATATTCCATTCTTCATCTTTTGTAGATTTTCAGACAACTGTGTATTTGCAGTAGGAAAGCAGAATTAGACCCCAAAATAAATGACATGAGTCATTGCCTACTTCCTGGGAATCATGGTACTTTAGCACCTCTTCTAATGAGCCTTTTATTCCTTTCTTATCTCTAAATCAAAGTTTCACAAGTTGAATCCACGTAATTTATCCTAATATAGACCCACAGTTTGTATGCAAAATGTGCACATTCTTAAAAACGTGTATTATTCACCCCTGGAGATATTACAGTCTATTGATCAAATCCATATTTAGGCGCTTGGATTTGACTTGATAAGCCATAACGACCCCTTTGGAGGCGTTACGCTCTGCTGTATTTAGGGACTGTTAAGTATGTGGATTATTGAGACAATAGAGTGTAACAACTCCTCTGGAGCTGTTACACTTCATCATGTATATGAAGCTCCTGCACACATGTACAAACTTGTACAAAAACACTTCAGGAAGTCATTGTAGGAAAAGTCACTAGTCATGCATAATCTCCTTCTGGCTGCCCACAGCCCTGCAATGGCTCCAGCATTGTACTGTTATTTTCCTAAAGGCAAGCAATGCTGCATTATGCTGCCATCAGTTTTTTGCCAGCTTTTTTCTCCCCATGCATTCAGCATCAGAGACAGAACCACTGCAGTGGCAGGAGTCACACTGTCTGTTCTGTATGTGCAGGAGATTTCTCAGTCAAACACAGAGGATCATCTTGTTATAAGCATCCTTGCTATGAGTCTATTCTCAAGTCTGTTAAAAAACCCCAAACACATAGTTAAGCAAATACTTTCCCAGTTCATTCTGTGTGCAATTCTCTTTTGCCTTTTACTGAAAGGAGTCCTGACCACTCTTAAATTTAGAACATGAATTAATTGGTCATTAGGGCCTTGTGGATTTCTTATAAATCTTTATGAATATGTGTTTTAGATTTGCAGGTACTGATCTCTTCTCATTTCTTTTTTTCTTTTAAGAAAAACTTGTATTTTCATTTTCCCTTTTAGTTTCTTCTAACAGGTTATTGATAATTAGTAAATAAGAGATCAATGCTTATATTTCAGTCTGAGGTGAGATATGACAGAAACTGTAAGCATTTTCAATTGGATCTTTATTTCTGTTGGTTAAACCTCTGTTCTACTTGTAATTAAAGGGTGAGTACCTAAAAATTAGGGGAAAAAAAAGGATAGCAGTAACAACAGCAGATGACAGTTTTGCAAATTTATTACTTTTTCTATGGTATTGTCTCCAAACTCATTTTGGCAAGTTCTGGTCTCACTGTAACTTAAGAAAGGTCCTGCCCCCCACAGCTTACAATTAGGTATGATGTAATTTAAGTATTTAGATTCTATAGTTAAAAATCTAGAACTGTATAGAAGGGGAAAAAAGAAAGACATTGATTTACTTGAGGAACTGTTGGTGTGGTCTCACTTTCTTGCAAGAATATAGGCAATTTATTCAACTCAGTGGGAGTGTATTCCATCTGTCTAATGAAGACTCTGATTCCTACAAAGAGACACTGCAAACTGTTTTTTCCTGACTACGTCATCCTGCTCAGCTAACAAACCTTTCCCTGGGGACTTTCTGGGATGTGGAAGGACATGTTGCATAGAGACAACCTCTTTGCAGGTCCATCATTTTAGAACGGACAAGTGGCAGGTCTAAGTTAAACGCCCTGGAATAGGGAAAAGTTTCAAATACAAATCCCAGCAGTCCTCATACTTCTTACAAAACAAATGTCCTTTATAATTGACTGTGAATCTGCTCAGTTTAGTAATTTACTTGTGGCTGTACATAATATATGTAAGCTATAACTTTTTTTTTTTTACATCAAGTGTTCAAAGTTAATTTCCTAAAGTCATATTTGAACACCAGTATTTTAATCTGAAAAGTCTGTATTTAACAAAAAGAAAAGAAAAGAAAAAACAAAAGAAAAAACCCCAGTTTGTTCCAGAATTTTTTGAAATTGCAATTATTTTGCAATTTCCTTTTTAGGCTTAGGGCTTATCCTAGTTACATAAACATGTGTCTTCATTTTATACCCATTGTAATATTTCCTTAATAATTTTGAAAGGAAAATAGTGACTCAAGTAAAATTTTTTTGAAGTGGCTGCAATGCAGGAGCCTAAGTCCCACTGAACTAGCTCTGAAAATTTTACCCCAAGGCAGACAAGCAAATTTGTGGCTGCATACACAGTAACAGTCTATTTTCAGTGGAATTCAGCAGTCTTGTATCCCTCTCCAGCTCTTTTTATGATAATTTGGACAATTCAGAATTTCAGCTGATGTAATACTGCCCCCTTTTATTAGAACTGGAAAACATGCTGGACCTCAAACATTTAGTTTTTTAGCTGGAGAAATTCTGTTTATTTATGTTTTTGCTTCCAATATTTGAATTTTCATGCCAAGATAAGATAAAGGCTGACATCCATATGCATTTGTAACAAAGAATGGGGGGAAAATAGTAATGATTCCAAGCAACATATTTTTTCAGGGTGTATTGTGTGTGGTATGACTGGACTTCCTAGGCAGCATATCCCTTCAGGGAATTCCCTGCCATTTTTTTAAGAAGTTCAAGGTGTAGATGATTTCTGCTTTTGTAGGAATGTCATATGTGTTTGCATTGATTTTCTAAGTGCATTTAGGGGCACACTGAGCATTGTCATTTTTGTTTTTCTTTTGTGAGTTCTGATCAGGAATTAGATGCATTTTTGAATGGCTCAATGGTTTTAGTATCTCTCAGACAAAGGTAAGTATTACAAGGAATTTATGCTTTGCAACTAGAACTTTCAGTGTAATTTGAGATTAAATTCAATGCAGAGCATCTTGGAAAAAAAAAAATCCCTGTGTCTCCAACCATATCTTTTAAGCAGAAATGTTTCAATTATAAACTAAGAAGGAAAATTACTAATCTGACTTTGGATATAACCCTGAAGCCTGTAATGTATCAGTAGCTTTTGTAGATATCCCCGGAAATAAAAACAGGTCAGACATTGTAACCATACTTAGAGAAATGTTTTCTCTGATCTCTATCTAAGTAGTGAGAAAGGTTTTGGAAGCTGTAACTGCACTGAGGGGTCAAACACAGCCATAACATTGGTGCTCAGCTTCTGAGAGTTATGGGAGGAAAATACCAGCGCTAACATCAGCCTCTGCAGAAGAACACAGCCCCATTATCAAGGCCAGGTTTGTAATGGGAACCAGGTGCAGGAGGCTGTGGGTATGAAATCTTGTCAAGGCTGTTCCTCCAGCCCCAGAGATAGAAATATTAAAGCTGCTCATGAATCGTTGACTTTGTCTGTGGGTACCGTACGACGTGGCCTTTAATTGATCACATGCTCTTGCTCAAGTGCTATTTACACCTGTGTAGTCACACTCGTGCCTATCAATGCACCTACTAAATTTATTTTTTTTTAGGTTTACTTTGTATGCTGTGTGTAGAAAGACATACAAATAATGTATTTGAAATTTGCACATTAAAAATACATGTTCACTGAAACGGTGGAAGTGACAGGTAAAAGACAAAAAGAAACAGTGGAAAATCTCTGGCATATGTAGGTCATCTAAATTTGCAGATAATTTAGCTTTGGTGACAGCTTATAGATCCAATTTACACCTATAGAAGAATTTTCTGTGTGACCTTTGTTTTTAAACCTTTTGCTCAATTACCTTACTTTCCAAAATTGTCTTTATAAAATTGGTGGTTTGTGCATTTCAGTTCCAATGCATTAGATGTACAGTGAAATTCTTAGTCCCTCAAGTCGTGTAGAGGCTTATTAAAATAAAATCTAAAGTATTTTTTCTATTGATTAAATTATCAAAATTAATTGAGTGAAAAATATGCAATCTTTGCAAACTATAAATCATGGAAATTTTACTGGACTATAAATTTAAAAAAAAAAATTTCGACCAGTCCAATAGCGATGTAGAAGAAATAAAGGAGAACATACCTAGACATTAACAACCTACATGAAACATTATTATTTGAATGACTATATACACATGTGTAGAGAGGCATACACGTGTATACAGACATGCACACACACTGCAGAGGGTAGAAACTTCCTATATTAGGTGAACTTTTCAAGTATTTAATGCCTTCAGTTCAATGCCAAGAGCACTTGGTAACAAAATACTCTTTCCAGGAAAGAAATCAGCACAAACTTTTGGTATCAAGAGCTATTTTTACACTTGAATATTGGCTGCTAGAGGTTTTGCCACAACCTGTGCTTAACAGCATTCTTGCTGAACACAGTTATGATTTTTTATTTCTGTTGTCAGGGCTACTTGAAGAGGTTGTCTCACTTCAGGTTTTAGACCAAATTAATAATAGTGTTAATTATAATGATGATGATGATATTAGTAATAATGAGGACTTGTTCCCTTTCTTCTATTGCCTTTCCAGCTCAAGAAAAAAAAAGCCAAATACACTGCTTTTTTCCTTGCATGGGGTATTTCATGTGAGAAGGATACAAACTTTGCCCCATTTCAGTCTTCTCCCTTAAATTTTGGAGCAACTGAAAATTCAAAATGAACAGAATTAGATTGAAACATGTCTCAGGGATGTGTTGAAAAATTTGCACAAACCAACAAGGATATTTTTTTCCAAAAGATGATGTTCTGCCATAAAGGATAGTGTCTTTCTGATGACTGTAACAGCATAATGATCTTCTTATATACAATACATTCCCAAGCTACTCAGGAGAATTTACAGATATATACTGAAATTTATTCTGTGTTTTTATTATGCTTCTCCACAAAACAATAAAGATAGGTTGAAAATTATTGTTCAAGCATAAATTTGCTAGAACAAGAATATATTCATTGATTTAAATTGTGGGTCAGAATGGCAGCTGCACAATCCTATCATATCACTTCCTCAATTGTCCTGAGAACTACAGAATACATTTGCATATTATTTCACACTTAGATACAAGCAGAGACATCCGCAAAAGTTACTTCCATTTTTTTCCAGGCTCTGTGTATTCCTCTAAGCAAATTTGCTGCACCAAATGCATTGCCAATATAACTCTCTACTGCAGCAGATAAAGTACAGCAAGGATAAATTTGGATTGCTTTCCCTGATACTTCATTACATTCTAAAATTAAAAATGTCTCCCGTTTCTCAAGTGTCATTAGGCTGCATCAATAGGTATGATAAATTCAAATACACTCCCTGTTGTTTAAGGATATTTACTAAGCCGCTTGTTTGGGGGATTATACAATACTTTTTGCTGGCTTAACTGTTCTGCTTCAGTCAAAAGAATAAGCATGCTAACAGGTAAAATTGTCTTCTTTTATCTCATGAAAAGACTCGAGCCAATAATGTGAAACATTGTTTGCAAGTGTTTGTTTGAAATCTGATTAATGGAGTTGGACCATGCTTAGTCCTTCCTTTGTTTATTTTCACAAATCTTCGTGCAAGCGGGGTTTTATTTCTGTGAGTGTATTTACATTTGAACATGGACATTTGTGCACAATTAGGCATTTGCACTTTATGCCCAAATTGCTCAACCCCTCTTAATAAGAAAAGGAGGTTTTGATGCAGCACCCACTGACCAAATGAGGAATGCAGTATCAGGGAGATCTTCCAGCCCCTGATAAAGTGTCAGTGCTAATTATAGATCTTTACAGCAGCTCCCTGAACTCTGCAGCAATTTAATCTAGGACTGCTGAAGGCCTTTCTGCACTATCCCTTACCACTGCCATCTTCTTCCTACCAGTGGTATGCCAGAGGCAGATTCATTGCTTTTCCTGTGGTGTTGAGGCTTTTGGATGCAGGGGCTGATAGATTGAAGTAAAAGCTTTTTGTTACCTAGGAAGTCTTTGAGCTGAGAGAATTCCCAGTTGCCTTTATTTTTTTTTTCCAGGTAATTTAGGGTAAAGTTGCATTATCATTGAGTTAGGCACTGAAAACAATGTCATTTACCTTAGGTGTCCAACTACAGCATAAATCAGAAGTAGGAAACCATTGAGCATTTAAGTGCATAGTTCATGCAGAGCTCTAAAAAGTTGGATTGCTAAAACAGTGACACTCGTACATGTATAGAAATTGCTGAACCTCCAGGGCTAGTTTGAAAAGATAAGAAATACTCTAATTTCTGCATTAAATGTTCACTGCACATAGCTTGTTCATCTCTAGTCACATAATACTAACTCCACAAACAGGTCTATCTCAATTGGAAATATGTAACAGGGTAATAAATGATACTCAACATCAGATTGCTCATATTAAAATCTTGTTCAAGTCATAGTAAGCTGTTATAACACTACTTAAAACCTAAAGTATGCCTAACCCACAAGCTGAAATTGCCTAGCTTACATCCTGAAAATCTACAGACAGCATTAATTTCCCACTATTCCACTTTTATGTCTGTGGCCTCTAACATGTTGCAAATGCTTCGATAAGAAAGGCTAGAAAAACATATCAAATTTCTGTTCTATTCCACTTGCTGACATTCATTAACTGAGGGAGAACACTGAGACATGGTTTTGGAAAGATGTCCTCTCTACCTCCACCCGTTCCAAAACAATTTATTAAACAGCCAGTAAGAGAAGGGGACACTTGTGGTTTAATGTCAGACCTGTGTTGATCAGTAGCTGGGTGCATGATTTCACTGTTACCTTGCCAAGGGCTTCTTGAGACAGCAGGCAGTGTGAGCATTCCTATCTCCCTGCCATTTTCTTTGCATCCTGGAGTTCAATTGTGAAGTAACAATTTCATTATATGCCTCCCATTCGGATGAATTGTCTTTTTACATGCATAGAGATTCTTGCTTTGTGCATCCCGCTTTTCCCATTTCTAAAACACAGGAACACTCTTGGCTGTATTTTGAATGCTGTTTTACATTCTGTTTAGAAGCCATCATTGGGAGGATGTGCATTAGAGCTGTATACAAAGTGAGTCACTGACACATCATGTACTGTAAAACTTCTTGGTCTGTCAGAGGTTCAGCAGTTTGCCAAAATGTTTTCAGCTGCCAGCTCCCTGTCAGAATTCTGTTCCTCAAGCTCTTTGAATACTACGAATAAGATTAGGTTGTATGGCGGCACTCTTCCTCCCAAGGGATTCCCCTTTATCAAGGGATTACCTGCGTGACCTTTGCATAACTCCTGTGTTTTATTCTCCTGTGTCACACTACAGATCACACTGTGTCATCACAATGTCTCATTGAGGAAGAGTATGCCAACTTTTAGGGCTTCTATGCAGAAAGAACCCAAAACTTAGAAATACAAGGAAGACCTTTTCCTGTAGGTCTGCTCCCACCCTCTTTCACGCAAGGTTTATTTTTCCTCTTTCACTGCAAGGAGCAGTCTGAATCAGAATGTTCACAGTTACAAACTGACCCTGTATAGGCTGGGGTGCCTCTCAGTGTTTGCAGTAACCAGCACGTTCTGCTGTGCAGGATAGCCATTCCATTCAGTCCAAAAGCCACCCACAGTTTATCAGGATGCACTCACTAGCAGGGACAGGCAAAAGTAATGAACTGCAGTAGGGGAAATTTGTAGTGCATGTGTGAGCTATCCTACAAGGGAGGGTGATGAAGTGCACTCCTTGCTTGGTTTACCAAGTGATTTCCCTTTCTCCCCACCTATGCTATGTTGCTGTAGTTGCCATATGTGCTACAAGAACATAAAGAACCCAGTTAAAAGGGCAAACAAGCACCTAATTTCCTGTTTTTGACCCCACTTAAGTTCTCCTAATGTAAAGCTTTTGCTATGGTAAGGATGCATCTCAGCACATGTGCCTCTGAATCAGGGACAGCATTACTTAATCATCCTTCAACTGTTACAAGATCCCAGTGCTGCAGTATTAGGAATGCTCCTAATGTGGTGTAGCCTATGGTTTAGGTAGTGGAAGTCTCTATCATTCTCTTTTCACAAGGCAGAGGGGGACATTTTCTTGCAGTGATTGCAATGATTCTACTACTTTGTGTCTCCTTTCCTTTTCTCCTGGCTGCTGCTCTTCCCTGTTGCTTAACTTCACCCTGCTTTTGCTGCTGCTCTTGTAGTGTCTCATGAAAACAGCACCTTCATTGCTGTTGTGTGTCACATCTTAATTAACTAACAGGACAACACACAATTTCCACATTAGAATCTCCACTAACATCTCATGCTGTGAAGAGACAGTGTTATTTCACCTCTTTTTGTTATTTTGTGGGTATGTTCTCTATACATCTGCATTCTTGTTGCTAAATCAGCCTTGGATTTGACTTCATAACTAAGCTAAATGCTGACCATTTTCCATAAGCAAAATACACAATTTATCATGTTTCTGATTGCTTGGAGTAGCAAAGGAATGGAGATAAAATTGAAAACTTCATTGTGAGTTATCAGTCACATTTTTTTTCTTTAATAATTCTATTTTGTAACTGATGACAGAACTCATTTAGGATCAGACCATTTTAGGCTGTGCTTTGATAGAAACCAAAGCAGTTACAGCTCCTGAGATGAAGATCTTTAATAGATTTGAAAGGCAAGAGCTATCTCAGTCTAGCACGCTGCCTCTCCAGTACAAAGAGGTTCTCAGCAGCTTTAGCTGCAGCTCGCTGCCTGCTCAAGGGCAGAACTATTTGAGCAATTCTGCTGTAAAAGCTGCAAAAGCTTTGAAAACAAAAGCTTCCCCTTTTATTAAACTGAAACATTTCACTGTTTGATTTTTCAGCATGACCCCACAAATAGCTGAATCAGATGTTTTAAAGTTTTGTGGACTGTTTGTGGGGACCATCAGGTCAGAAGGTGAGGTATGGGACAGAACTTCACTCCTGCATAACAATGTCCCTGCAAGTGCACTTTGAGTGTATTGCAGGATAAGGAACGAGAATGAGGGAGAGCACAGATAGGAATGTGAAGATCCTATAGTTTAAATGGTGGATTTACAACCAGAGAGCTCCAGAGTATATTGCTCTTTCCTTCTTTTTTGGCATCATCCCTTTCAGTTCTCCCAATATATAATAATTTGAAATTCCTCTTAAGTCTCTGTTTCTAAACCCTAAGAAGCAGCAAACCTGAGCCTTGCTGTTTGCATTCTTCTGATATCAAAGCCTCCTGTCCCAGCGGGGCCCTTAGCCATAGGAGAGGTTTGAGGGAGGAGGAAGAGATGTTTTTCCTTCTCAGCTGCTGCACCAGATTGGAGGGTGGGGAGGAGAGAGGGAGCAGACATAGTTTTTAGTATTCAAAATGAAGGCTGGGATGTGATTGCTGTCTGAGCCTGACATGCTGCTGCTTATCACTGTTTCCCTTAGCTGATGTGACAGTGGGGCTGGAGCTGGGTGGAGGCTGGTACCTGGTGATGAAGAGTGCCCATCCTCTCAGGGAGTCAGGGAGAGCCTTGGTTAGTCTGTTTTTGCAGAAGCTCATACCCCAGAGATATCTTGTACTACAAAGCTGGCAGTACAAAGATATTTTTGTTTATGTTTAAAAACCTGTGTTACAGATTTTCAGGAAGTATTTATTTATTCTTGAAATTAGCTGAGCAGGAGAATTAGCTAAACAGAGATGGATTTAGAGATCAGCACAATGCAGCAAGATTAAAAAACCCTTTCCATCTGAATTAATGAATTTCAGACTGCTTTTCATAAACTAGTTTTTCAGAAGTCATCTGTGAAGCCTTTTAAAGGTAACTTAATGGGATGGAGAAAAGGTTTAAAATTATCTATAGGGGCTGTTGCAGGAGATATTAAATATTGATTTATTTTGGAGTAAGAATCATACTAAAGAGTGAGGCTTGTAGTCAGACCAATTTATCTGGAATACAAACTATATGGCTGTATTTAGTACAATGTCAACATGAATCTTAAACAAGTAGATGAGTCTTAAACAAGTAGATGTGAAAGGTTGATCATTTAATCTAAATCAATTGGCTTTCCAAATCTTCAATTAAAAAAGAAATCTGAACAGTTCAAACTGAACTACTTCTAAATGCTTCAGGTGGTTTAAAAAATGCTTCATTTAGTCAGTCATGCTGCATCATAATGCTCTTCTGTGCATTTTGTTGTACCTAGGAATAAAAATATATAGTCCAAGACTTCTCCAAATCTTGAGCTTTTAATACTTCATACTTGAAATCCCAGTGTAAATAGTTCAAGTAATCTGGCAAATAACACTGCAAGCAATTTTCTGCTACTTGCCACTGCTGCTGCACTGCCAAGGTTTTGGTCATAATATAAAAGTTGATTCAGATTGTTCTTAACCACCTAAAACTGATAATGCTCTGTTTTCAGGCATAAATAGATACCAGTATGCCAGCTAGTGGTACTGGCTGAAACATTTTTCAGTATGCATAATAGTCCATAGGTCTCCAGTAGGAAATCCTTTATCCAAACGTGACATTAAAGCAGGATGTCTCAGATAATTTAAGTGTTACATTTGCTTTTGTTTGTACTGTTTTCTTTAAACATATTCATTAGAAAAGAGCAGAGCCTTTAATGTTCCATGACTGAAAAATCCATCAAGCAGATCTATGGCAGGGGCAGTGTGGCATAACAGCCAGTGGACTGGCCTAATGTGCAGAAGTCCTGGGTTTCAGCTCTCAGCTTAATCATTGACTTTCTTGGTAACCAGAAGATAATAATTTGCCCTCTCTGTGCCTGAAGATTCAGTTAACAACCTACATTTTAGAATTATTTGGGTATTACTAATGAGCAGTGGTAAGCATTGCAATTGTCTACATATATCATAGTAAAAAGCTCCAAAATACTGATTGCTTCCCCAGAACAGTATTGTTCTCTTTCCTGTGAGACAGAGCTATAAAACATGATCAGAGTTATAAAGTATACAAGTATACAAAGGAGTAAGGAAAGTATGAGACAGGAAATTCCCTCTTACAGATTGTATTTATCTACAGAACAGCAAAGAATCTTCCACTGGAATGAGGGGCTGGAATGTTCCTTCATTGAATTGCATTAACTTTTCCATATATGTCAACTAGAGTGGGAGAATAAGGATAGGGGGAAAGAGAGGAAAAGTGCATTTTAAATGCAAAGAGATGAAGTAGGACCCAGCTTATGCTTATAATGAAGATGAGGTCAAAAATAGGTCTTAAGAGAGACATAAGTGGCTAATTTGTGGGTGGAACCACTACTTTTGAAACACCCGTTCAACTTTGGTTGTTAAGGTATAAAAGAATTTTCTAAATTGTATTGTTGCCTGGAACTGAAGAGTACTTAATGAAGATCTAATCTGGGAAACTTGAGACAAATTTTTCACAATAAAAACAAGAGAAGGTTTATAAAATCATTCTACTTTTAATGAAAAGCTGGAGAATGGATTTGTGCCAGTGGCATTAGCTACAGACTAGCAGCTTTCTCTTTGTATATTGCAGCAGTAAAAACACATGATATTTTTCCACCCGTATATAGGTAATAATTTTGCATTAGGATGGTTTCAGGTGCAAGAGATTCTGGATTCTGCATAGGGAAAAAAATGCATAGCTTTCAATTATCCTTTTAAAGTCCTCTGTCATTATTTTGATTCATAATTCCTTCATGGAAGAGCTACTCCTTCCAAGACATGTAAATGTCTCCCAGTTTCTAGGAAGTACATATTTGCCTGCATTTGCATGTGGGATATCCCAAAGAGAGACCTTATCCTACTTTATCAGTTGCCTTTTGTTTTTTGGGTTTTTTTTTTGGTTTGGTGAATGAGCAACCTGGTCTAATGGAAGATATCACTGCCCGTGGCAGGGGTGTTAGAACTAGAAATAGATAATCTTTATAGTCCCTTCCAACTCAAACCATTCTCTGTGAATTCATAGCCTTCATAAATCCAGTTTGGGCTGCTTTTGCCTTGAGTATAAGTTTCAAAAACATAAATGATGAATAACTTAGTTCTGATTGTGTTAGGGAGATCAGTCGGTAAATATAGCAATTTCACAGATGCAGAGTTATTCCTCCACTTCAGCCAGGACATTGCAAATGCAAGGTCTTGTCTGCTCACACAGATCCTTACAGAACTGTGCTCCTGGCTGTCTATTGTTTCATTCTTAAACAAGAATAATTCTTTGTACCAGAAGGTCTTCAACCTACCTGTCTCAAAGGTAAAAAATAATGATCAGTAAGAAGGATAAAGCATGTTTTTGAGCCTGGGAAAAAACTGTTTTAATTCTTATTCTCAGATTCTGTGTACACATAAGAACTCCACACTTTGGCCCTGATTCAGTCAAGTGCATTTAGTCCATTCTTCATATACTTCCCTGGAGTTAAGTACTGATTATCCATGTCCTTGAGGCCTCTGTTGGACTGGAGTGAAAGTATTTGGCACCTTACAAGATTAAGGCCTATACAAGGCTTCAAGAATTTGCAACTCACTGTTTTGTTTTCTTTGTTTTCGTCTGGTTTTTTTTCTTTTCCCAGTTGCATGAGGATTAAAGACAGGAGGTAGTTGAGGGGTACATTTATATTATCACAGGCATTACGTGCATCATACTTGATATTGTAATCATGCAAACAGTAATCTTGCCTTCTTGACATAAACAGTAAGCAGCGCTTTTTCCTGAGGCTGAAATAATCACAGAAAAAACATGGCAGTGATGGAGGTACAAGAGACAAAACACTGCATAATGATGTTATTATCATTGTTCCTTTGTCACCCATCCTTACACCTTAGTGATAGGATCCTTTTCTCTCTGAAGATTACAAAAGAGGCCTGAGTATAAACAGAGCAATATATAAGCAGCAATCATAAAATGCAACCTTGAAAAAGTGTACTTAAAATGCTACCAAAATCATCTTGATAAATACAGAAAAAGCCTACTTAATCTTTGTATGCATGGTATGCAATTATATATTTACATCCAGCACAAGGCAAGGCATATACCTGAAAACAGTAGCATTTGGTGGGATTTTGCTAACTGCCTTGATTGCATTTCTAATTCTAAATATGAATATGAACATTTAAGCCCAAGTGTCTTTTGCATCTCCAATTTAAGCTGCTTCAGGTGTCTTCCTGAACACGGGATGGAACAGGCATGTCTGGAGGCTTGTGTTGTTTATAGAGGTAAACAAAAGGGGTGGGTACCCCCAGTGACTCGTTTGTGATGTCTGGGGTTAGATATCTGTACTGCCAAAGCCCTGGGGGATTTACCCTAATGGAGATACTCAAACCTACACTTACAATATGCAATACTATTCATGTTCAGAGGTTGCTGTAACAAAATGCAACTAAGTTTAGTTCCTTAATTGAAAAAATACTGGCAAATAGAGTATTTGAAATATTTGCTTTTATACCTTTCTAACCACTAGCCATGTGTTTGAGAAGGAAAAGTTGCATTGATTGAGATTTGATAGTTGATTATTGCATCATGTAGTTGAGGTTTATCAAAGTCTTTCCAGCATTATCTGATGGTGTCCAAAACTGACATGTGCCTGTCATAAGGAACAGTTGAAATGATGGACTGGAAGTATTTATGAGAACATCATCTGTCTTTCTCTCAGCTTTTATAGGTTTAAAATTAAGCTTATTTAAGCACATATAAACATCTGTTTATATGTGCTTAAATTTGCATATTATTCACAGATTCACAGAACATCAGATTGCTTCTGAAGATGTTTGACCAGTGACATGTGTGCATGTCTGTCTGGATGTGTGTTTTCTGGACTTTTAAAAAGACCTTTATTGTCTCAACTCCCTGTGTGGATAGCAGATGAAAGCATCAGCTTTGTGCTGTTGAGGTTTGCAGAACACCGCAATGAAATTGAAATTGGTGACTTCTTTTCTCCCCTTTTTTTTTTCCATTCCAAAAAAATTGTTGTGCTGAACCTAGAATAGTTTTGCTGGTTGTTTCACTGCTGTGGCTTCCTGCTAAAACTGGGTTTTCAGCCTGGAATATATTACTAGGTGATTAAGAGAGAAGGAGATTCACAGTTTTAAGCTAGTAACCAAATTCTGTTCTGATTCTAATGCGTAAGAATACCTTCAATGAAATTTAGCCGCAAGCATAAAAATCTGGGGAAGCATGGAGATATATGTACAGAATCATGAAATTGTCTAAATTTGGTAAAAACATTTTTGTTCACTTTTATGGCATTTAAATGGATCTGTTTTAAAATTCTTAGTGAAAATGAGTCCATAACTGACAAGGTCCAACCACCTGCTAAAATAAACTTAAAATATATATATATATGTTAATTCCTGTGTAATATTTAGCCTAGGAAAAACCCCTTTGTTTTGCCATATCCTTGCAGTTTTGTTCTTGTAAATCAAATGTTAGAAACTTAAATGAACATTCCAAAGGTCCATGAGTAGCTATTGAATTGCTTCCATTAGTCACTTTACAGCACAGAAAAAAACCAAACCACAGTCCTGCTATTTCCTAGTAGAAGTGGATGTCAATCATAATTTGTGTTTATTTTTGTCTGTCTCTCAAAAATGCACATGTGTGTGTCTAATTAGAAGAAAATGTTGGGGTTTTTTTAATGGTTGCATTCAGATTCCTTCTAATTACAAGGTATATTATAGATTTGATCTATACCATTTACCAGCTCTTCCTTAAATTTAGCGATGTTATGAAAGAAAATTAACTTCTCTCCCTAGAAGGCTCCCAGTTAATCATCTGTGGAGTTGTTCAGGAGGGAAGGGAGCAGCAGAGAGGACAAGGGAATTTCTCTTTGGCTCAACAGTTGAAGAGCTTACATTCTGGAACACGAGATTTGATTACCTTAGCATGTGTTACTACAAATGTTATTAACAGTCATAAAATTATCCAGCTTTTTTAGAAACAAGTGACAGACCAAGCTTTGGACTCTTTCTGACCCCTGGCGAATTCTACAGTATTCATAGAGAATTACGCTGAGTGTAAAGTAGTAATTCCTTTTGTTTGCTTTTCATTTACCAGCTGCTAATTTAATTGATTGTCCCTTTGTTTTTTTAAGGACTAATTTCTCCTCAGTCTGTGGTGGAATTTCACAGTTTGTGTGATTTTTTTTTTTTCTTTTTATGTTTATCTTTTAGTCTGTATGTAATTTTACTGTAGGCTGCAGTAGGCTGAGTTTGCTGCTGAAACAAAGAGTTAATCACAATGGTCTCAGATACTGCCATGCATCATGCCTTTGTACATGAATAAAAAGTTGGAAACCACATGAAAGCAGTAGTTGGGTTACCACACAACTGGATATGCTTAAGTCTGAACGCTTCATAACTCTAACTACTGGGGAGTTGCAAACTTATAAATAACCTTGCAATTGGTTAAAACCATATTAAAACCATATGAACAAAGACATAAAGCATTTGGTTAAGGGGGCTCAGAAAATGCAGTAATCCTGTTGAAAGTAATCTAACCAGGGCAGATCCATAGCTTAGGAGTGCCTGCAAGTATGGCAATAGTTATGGAGATGGCAATATTTCATGTGCAGGGGGGCATAATACTCTCCTTAGGTGGAAATATTTGGTATCAGTTCTTCTTTTTTTCCCCTTTTTAAGAAATAGTTTTGAATTGATAGACTTCCTACTAAAAGCGAGCTTCCATGCACTGAAGTCTATAAACATCTTAGTATCTGCTGAATGCTCCTGATAATCAGAGAATTAATTTAAATCCTTCTTATTTGTGTTCAAGATCAAGATGGCTGCTGCTCACACCAGCTGAGAAGAAGCTCTTGGAATTCTGATCCTTAAAATCAGGCTTCCAAAATAATTAGCTGAAGACAGTGTTTACAAGTAGGCTATATGCACTGGTATTTACTTTTCTGGGGATATTTTTTTGGCTTTAGCCCACTGGTTTCTAGACTAGATTTTTTTTCTAGACACTGTAAATTTTGATGAAATTGCAATTCTCAATTTTGACTACAGAACCTGGTTCTTAAAAGAAGTCTCATAATGTGACAATCACTGTGAGATTCTGTTTCTGAACAACTTTGGAGTATTTTCTGCTTGTGATGGTCCTGCCCATGTCACATTGTCACATGGAAGCCAGCTAAGGCTTGCCAGGCAGGCAAAGAAATTTTACTGTAGATTCCCTGTTATCTGCTTTTAACCTCTTACTTTTCAGTTACGCTTTAAGATGGAAGAATATATTTAAAAGGAGACCTAGTGGCTTCTCTCTCCCCACATCTTTTCAAGCAAGCTGTTTGCTTTGAGGCACTGCAATGTGATACAAATCTGTAGTCTGTTGCAGGGATGCTGGTCCATGCTGTATGTTGAGCATTCAAAGATATTACTGGAACAGTTTATGGACAGCATAGGGGCCTTCAAAACCTGGAAGAAGCAGTATTTCAGGGTGAAAAATCACTCACTGTGCCTCTCTTGGTCCCTGAGATCATTGAATTCAGTTGTTTTACTTACAGAAAAAATAAGGAAAGGGCAGGTTGTGTCAACATCATAGGTGTCAGCATATCCATCAGTCCTAAAACCTGTAAATCCTTGGAAAAGGTACACCTTGTATCTTGTAATATCTTAAAATAACAGCATTCCTACAATAAGTTTGCCTGCTTTGCTAATTTAATTTCTGGTTTTTTGGAGCAGCTCCCAGTGCTATGATATTGAAAATGAGTCCTAGGCATTCACCACAGTTCTGCAAAACCAAGGGCCATGCTTTTAATTGTAACAATAGTGCCACTATTGTGTTTATCTCCTCTGCCATCCAAAGAATTCCAGAAGTTGCATGCCTGCACACCAGTGGGATGATTGACATTGTTGTAATAAGGTTAATGTTTAAACTTCCCACCCACAATAACTAAAATATCCAGAGATAAGCCTGAAAGTCAATTTGTAATTATCCCTGCTGTGCCAAGATGTTGCAAAAGATTCTAAGTGGAGGGTAATTTAACTTTTCAGTCCCAGCCGTTAAAAAGTAGTAAGAAGAAGGTGAAAAGCTTGGGGCATTTGTATCTTCAGTTTCCAGGGAGGGGAAAAAAGGAGTTGTAATTCCTCCTCATTCAAACTGGGAATAATTTTCTCTGTGTTCTACTGAAAATGTCCTTTTTATGTTTTGAATACATTAAGTTATTTGCTGGTTGTTTACTGTCCATGGTACATGAAGGGAATAGATCATAGTTAGCAAATAAGCTACTAGAACGTTTAGTATAGAATAATTTAATTGAAATACATTTCATACATAAAGACAACATGTGATAATTATTTGTAGTTATTCTAGCTAAAGCACTGTCCTCAGAAGAAATAATATCCCTTCAGTCATATGTTCTGTGGCTTCTGTGAATGACCCATATTAATTCGATTTCTAGAAACTGCCTCTTTAAATTGATGTTGGGTAACTGCTTCCATGCTAGACTATTGAAATAAAGGTATTACATCATTGTCCAAACACGTCTACTTCAATAAAAGTATTTGTTTGCAAAAAAAGATATATATTTTAAATCTTTTACACAACGATCACCATGCATGCCATTTTCCATTTCAGGCTAAGCATACATTTCAGATGTGGAAAAAGCAAGCATGTTGAAATAATTTGAGGCATGGGTATAGTCAGATCAGTCTTGGTAATCCAGAAGGGAGGGGTGCCCAGTGTATTATTACGTTTCATATATTATTTTTCAAGAGATGGATGCAATCAGTCATCTTCTCGCATATGGTTTGAAAAAAAAATTGTCTCGCTGGCAAGTAAACTGTTATTTAAGTACACAATCCACAGTACTACAGAAACAGTTTTGCCAAACTTGTCCAAGTATTCTCACATCCTTAAAGATGGTATAAATATCATTTATGGCAAGCAGTTTACTTCAGACTATATGGAATGCCTTCCTGCTCCCCTGATCTAAGTGTCCCAGTTTGCATTATGGCCTTTATTGCTTCTGTTTGATGGAGTGATCAGTAAAAATTTAATGACACTATAAAATAATAAAAATGTCATTAATTTACCACGGATCCTGGATGCAGTGGTTGTAAAGTTACATTAATAAACAGAATATTTTTTACAACAAAAAGCATTGTTACGTGGGAACATATAAATAACACACATAAATTTAAGAGCAATTTTACTGTTAGCACACACATTATTATGGAATAGCCAATAAGTGTATAAAACATAGTATATAAAATTTTATGAAAATATACTGTGCACATCAAAAATTCAGCTTTTATCTAAGTGCAGAGAAAAGCCATTATTGTGTGCTTACTGTTTCATTGCTGTTCTTTCACAAGATCACAATTTTATATTTGTTTCTAGTCATTTGAAGTTTGCAGCCTTTTCAGAGGCAGGGGCTAAGGCTTCCTTTTGCTTTACTCCCTGCTTCACTGAATCATTCTTTTTACCTTCCACACGTGAAGAAAGAATTGATACTTTCTGGCAGAACGTGACGGAAAAGTTGCTAATTTAATGCAAAGCTAAAAATAATGCCAAAGGGGTTGCAAGGCTTGCTTGGCGACACTGGAAATAAGGGATAACTATCTAGCAGTCTATCTGTCATCACTGGGGCTGCTCCATCACTGACTGTGATAATATGTGAATATGATGGATGCCACAGCCTTGTGGCTCATAACATTTAACATTCATCAGCTCTCACTAACGGGGGCTTTATAATTTAAATATCTTTATTTAATATGCAACATCTACCTCATACATCATAATTTCAAAGCACTTAGAGAACCAACAGTCCTGCAAGACAGTTGAGCAGACTTTAATTTTTTCAATAACTTTTACGTTTTCTGCATGTTTGTGACCGACAACGCATAAATAAGTGCCTAATCATATCACAGAATGGAAAATTAAGGTTTGGCTGCTAAGAAGGTTCTTTTTTCTCTTCTTTTTCTCATTTTGAAGAAAGCATTATTTTTACTACGTGTTCAAAGTGTAAAGAAGCACAAAGGATCTGATTTGTGTTGAGAAGTGCCTTCAGTTTCCTAATGCAAACTCCAACTGACTGTGTTGCTCTTGTCATGAGAAAGGATTGTCAGTGTCATATCCTAAAACCTTTTTGCTGAGACTTAAATGGAAAACCTTAAAGTAACTCTACAGTATAAGCTCCATAGGCAGCACAAAAATAAGGAAAAAAATCTGTTCAAAATAGGGGGGAAAAAACACCTGCACTGTCCATAGCAGTTTTGTGACAAACTCACCAAAATTTTCTGCTGTTGGAGGCTATGCAGGCAGCAATAGATCCAGTACTTGATGTACATGTGTGCAGATGTAATGCACGTGAGGGTAACATATTTGTTCATAGAGCTATGTATAACCATTTATTTTTAATGAAGGTATGTATTTTTTTTTTTTTTATCTAGGAATATGAAGTAGAGAATCAATCTTCCTCTCAGTCATGTTAGGGAAACGTGTACTTTTAAAAGATTTTTAGTCTATTTCCTCTAGGATGAGTTCAAGATGGGGGCAAAGACAAATCCCACTGAAAAGGATATGAGCTTAGTGGGACAAGTTTCTTCTCTTATAATAAATGTCATATGAATTTGTTGTGTTTCATGGAATTGTAAAGGCATCTACTAGATAAAAGCATTTCTAGGATTGAGGAAGACTTTCCTATTTTTTGAAGTCCTCTGAATTTGTGCAAACCCAACGCAAATATTGACCTTTTTTTATACCACTATGATGATTATTTTCAGTAAAAAAAGCAAAAAAAGGAATGAATTTAAAAGGCATTTCAAAGACCTAAATATATCTACCTTTGTTAAAGCATCTCATGAATTAGGAGGGGGTTATAAAATAACTATAAATACAGCTCCTTTGTTTGACAAGAGCAGGTATTTTTATGGCATAAGTGCTTTCATTTTAGTGATTCTGAACCTTATCATACAATTTTCCCTTTTCTCCTTCCATGTCAAAATATTGATGTTCTTTCAGAAACTTTTTCTTTTTCTTTTTTTTTCCTCCTTTTTATTTTTTTTTTTTTTTTTTTTTTGTAAGAGAATATTTTCTGGTAAAATCAAAGAGAATGAATGACTAGAAAGATATTCCAAATGTGCATATTGATATGTAGCTGGATCTGTTGATTTTTATAGAAGAAAGGTATTTCTCCTTTTTCTGGAACACACTTAAAGGCTGTTCTTCCAAGAATACTGCAGGTGCTGTATTAACATCCTTTAAAAAAAAAGCTTTTAGTGCAAATATTTTGAAAGAGAAAATAAATGTGCCAAAAGCTGTTTTCTTAGCACTGATCTTTGTTTTTATCTCAACTGCAAATCAGCCCTTTGCAATGGAACACAGCATCCTTGATAAACTTATTTTTCATTCTCTCTACAAGTAAGACAGATCCCATCCTGATGATTCAGGTGTATTATTAGATTGCACAACATTTTGCAGGAAAATATTGGGCCTCTAGTATTGTAGTGCCTTTCTACAGACAAATTTTATTTGTAACTCTTTCTCTTCTCTTGAGTTCCTTTGTGTATGTAAGCTCCTTCATCAACCATGGATTTTTCAGAAGAAAACAAGTGAAGTAACTAACCAAATATAAAATGCAGAATTATTTTGTCTGACAACTGGGAGATTCCAAGGAACTTTTATAAATGCATTTAATACCTGAAATGCCTCAGCTGCATGTTGTGGCAAATCCAGTGTCAGACTGAGCTTTCTTTTCCTCTGCAAATTAAACAGAGAATAATTTTAAAAATCCATGGCTGAAGGAACCAAAAGCATGAGGAACAAAACATTCCTCCCTTTTCCTGATGGGGTTTCATGGCTGAAACACAATGACAATAGAAAAATAATAATATTGGAAAGCAGGAGTAGTTGGAGGTGGAGCAAATGAGGAGTCAAGGCCGTGCTTTGTCCTGAAGAACATTTCCAAGTTTCTACCATCTTTTGGGAGAGACTCTCCCAATGTTTTCTCCTCGTGTCTAGTATGCACAGCACAGAACTAGGTCATTGAACAATAGACTGAACAGCAGTCAGCACTCTACTTCTGCATAATGCATTAAGTATAACATGGAGAAACTGTTCGTGGAGCTGAAAGCTGGTATTTCACGTCTCTAAATTCAAGCTGACATGACATTTAATATTGTTTCATAGTAATGAACAACAAGGTCTCATTCATTCACAAGTACAACATAATGCCAAGTTTAATCTGAAGAGGTAACAACAAGGCAAGAGGGAAAACATGCTATGTTCCTTCAAATGAGAACGCTAAATTAATGATAACCATTGAACACTCTGCCACTGATACACAGCACTACAGAGACCACTATTGAGAGACAATATTACGCTGCCTTTAGAGTGCCCTTGTCCAGGAGTGAGTGAGGAACTGAGTTCACATATAAAATACCTTTCAGTTTCCACTTTCTGGTTCCAGGTTTCCTATGGAGATCTCCAGCTCTCAAAAGCTTTCTGTTTTTTCTGGGAGTGGGCATTCTTTTTTCTTTTTTTCTTTTTTCCTTTTTTGTCTTCTTAAGTTCCCTTTTCACTGAGGTACAACTTAAATTTCTAGACAAAATAATATTGGTTCTGTCCTCTATTATTCCTTATTTCAAATATTTGTCTTTCAAAATCTCCGCATAAAATTCAGACTTGTGTTTTCACAGAGGTATGAATGCAAACTTAAATCTCAGAGTGGGGAAAAAGTGCTTTTTTTTCATTAAAATACCAGTGCATTTTAATACAAACTCTTCTTTCAGCTTCTGAATTTTCATGTTTCCCAAATGCCGATTGTCTTTTTCAGTTTAAGTTGGAAAATAAGTGGAAAGGCAAAGTGAGCAGCATCGATCAGCACTGTGTGCTGCCAAGAGTGTTTTGTATTTGCATGTACAATCGTTTATGCATTATGGCACTGCAGATCAAAATAATCTCAAAGTTTCTGTATATGTTTCACATTTAAAACTGATTTTCATAAATGCAAACATTCAGAATCTGTAAAAAAAAAAAAAAAAAGAAGAAAAAAATTGTCCCTGAGCTAAAATTCTAATTAGATGCATTCATTATTTTTCAGATTTAAAAAATAAGGCGTGTATCGATGCATACCCATATGCACTGGCATATAATGAGAACTATCCTATATGGAGCATTAAGAGTCCTTCTGTTCTTTTCCAGGAAAGAACAAGGTTTGAAAATTTAGGCCCACAGTTAACAGGGAAACCCAATGAAGATGGAAAAATTGGCCCCGGTGTCATCGATCTTACAAGGCCAGAAGATGCAGAAGGTGAGTTGCAATTTTGACCATGGGTTATTGAACACTGCACCACAGGATGATGTGGCTGAAATACTGCCAGTGTCATAAGTACTGCCTATGTTACATTCCAGGGTAACACTTGATTGATTTCTGTCTGAGTTTTGTTAGTTTCAGTAAGTCCATGACAAAGTGTGGAGACATGAAAAGGACTCTGTAGCCCTCTTAGCCCTTCTGCAACACAAGTGTCTTTTCCCCAAGCAGCTGCCAAATAAGTGTTTGCATTTTATACTCTTACTAAAATTTTAGGAGATACTGAGAAAATTATCTCAGGAAGGATATATATTCCCCATTTTTTTAGTGTTTAGCAGCTTTGAAGAAGGTTAGAGCATTTTCAGAAATCTACCCATCGTGCACCACCTATTCAAGATTTAGCAAGCAGAATTCCACTCATAGGCAGCTATCAAATTATAATGGAAAAATACTTCACATTTTCTGCATGAAAAGGTCTTTTTCATTATATAAGCCTTCAGTGCACTCATTTCAGTGAGAGTTTTATGTATATATCTATATGTTTCAAGCCCCAGGTGGAAGTCAGTGTTTATCAGGACTGAGTTGAGTCTCTAGCAGGATTACCGTGCATGCTCTGAAAGTGAATGTCACTGTGATCCTCTTAATCCTGTGGCACATGTACATATGTAGGAGCCCTACCTGTCAGAAGATTATTGTACTATTCAGATAGAATATTATACAGGATTTTGTCCCCCTCAATTTACTTCTGTTTGAGAATAATTTTGCCCTTATTAAACTGGGAAAATTCTAGTTATGGCTTAAGAAGGTTAAAACACCTCTGAATTTTTCCATTAACATCCAAACATCTGACAAATCCAAAGTCTGCTTTTTTTCTTGGATCAAAAGAATAAGACCAGTAAACTTTAGGGAGCTATTATTTATGAGCTTCACTTATTCATCCTTAATAAAATTTGATTGGAAACTGTTGTAGCATCTGTAAACAGAAAAATAACAAACAGAATGTAGGTAAAAAATAACTTTCAGACAGGTGTTTTGCAATGATTCTTTTTTTTTTTGTTTTGTTAGAATAAAGGAATCAGGAGATACATGGATTTTCCAAAGCACTTTTTAAAAAATCAGTTATTTACAAAGTGCTGTATAAAGAGGCATTCATCCAGCAACAATATTTCATATTTAAACATGTTGAAGAATTTTTTTTTTTGTCAATTTGGGTGAAAAGTTGCAAGGGGATACTTACAGATACACAGTGACTGGTTTAGATGATATCAGGCCTCTGACCCCATTGTTGGTTTAGCTAATTTCTTTCAATTCATCCATTCTCTTCCTAGTGTCCTTAATTTAGTGTCTTGATACCCCTTGTGGCACTGGCAGCCTCCCCTGTTACTGGATAGTGCAGAGGGAAGCTTGCCATATGTAACCCAAGCTACAGTGATGTGTGCCAGTTTAAGGACAGTGTGCATGTCTTTCTAGAGCTTCTGGGGGGGCACTTTGAGGCACGGTGCCTTGCCACATTAGAAATCCGAGTTCATGAATGGATTCAGATTTCCAGAATTTGTTTAGCAGCCAAGAGGTATCTCTGGAAAAGAGATGCTGGGTGCATAGCACTGCTGATCTGAAAAAAAACATTGGCAGGAGTTCTAAAATGAGCTGTTTATTTGTCCTTCTTGTTGTAGACAAGGTGAATTTAGATGTTAGCTGGATGGAAGAAAAATACATTCAAAATATAACCTGAGTTTTGCCTCTTATATTTGGCAAGCAGGCTAAGAGATGGCACCTTTAGCCTAACATAATTTACAGTGGAGATGCATTGCAGACAGTGCTGCTGAAATATCAGCAGTTAAACTGTGGTCTCTGATGTCCTGTACCATGCTACAGACTCTGCCCAGCTTCTAATTATTGTGAAACTATTACACATCTTTCTAGGTTTGTCAAAGTTTTTTATACGTGTTCCTATTATTTTGTGCTTCCAAACTTCAGCCCTGGGTTACTATGAAACTTGAAAGCTTATTCTTTAGAATCAAAGAATCATTTAGTTTGGAAAAGACCCTTAGGATGATCAAGTCCAACCTAGCATTGCCAGGTCCACCATGAATCCATGTCCCAGAGTGCTGCATCTTTTAAATACTTTCAGGGGTGGTGACTCAGCCACTTCCCTGGGCAGCATGTTCCAACGCTTGACAACTCTTCTGATGAAGAAAAGTTTCCTTTATATCAAATCTAAACCTCCCCTGGCGCGACTTGAGGCCATTTGTTCTTGTCCTACTGCTTCTTCCTTGCAAAAAATACTGACCCCACCTCTGCAGCCTCCTTTCACGTTGTTGTAGATAGTGATAAGGTCCTCCTGAGCCTCCTTTCCTCCAGGCTAAACACAGCTCCATCAGCCTGTCCTTGTTAGACTTGTGCTGCAGACCTTTCAAGAGCTTTGTTTCTCTTCTTTCACCTCCTCTAAGAATGCCTGGCTGCATTTCATTGTGTTGCCACAGTCACAATCTCAGCTGAATGTCAGAGGTTCCTAATAGGCACAGTCATGTTCTTCAAAGGCCTTGTGTGTTTCACACCTTCCTTTCTGTATTGTCATTTTTACTTTAAGTCTTTTTTCCCCTTTTTTTTAGGTACTATTTGAATGCAGGTTGCTGTAGAAATCTTTAGCTAATATTTCTGTGTTTTATGTGTGCTTTTACACATATAAAACAAGGAATAAAGATTTCTGAAGTGACATATTGATGGCCAACTTTTGATACCCTGTCTTTTCTTGTCAGAAATACATCCAGATCTCAGATCTCTGAGGCCCAGGTGCAGTTGTGACAGAGTGAGTGGATGGATGTTAGATCAGCCTGGTGGTTTTACTCTCATCACCAGAATTTTAGGACTTCAGAGTTATGAAATTCACTACATCTAGGGAAGAGATTAACAATTTGCAGAGTGTTCTTTTAACAGGGTGGTGGGGGCAGGTGTAAGGGTGGGGCAGTGATGTAGCAGATTTTTTCCTGAGCTAAGGATTCCAAATTTAGTCGCACTGCTGCCCACAAACAGGGGGAAATGCAGTTTGGGTTGTATTCTAATCCCCCCAGTGGTCTAGAGCAAAGGGGCTGTGGAAGTGGAGTTCCACTCCCTGCCTACCTGCACACCTACATTTCCGTACAAGTGTGCAGGGACATGATGAATGTCTGTCCATCCCAGCAGGCATTTGAGCTAGACCAGATCTGGGGAGTGCTCCTGATTCCCACAGTTTTGACACAACATTTAAGGTTCATGTAATTTGTAAGAAGACATAGCAGACTTCTGTTTTGTGGAATGCCTTTGTAACAGTATCTAGCAATGATTTCTCTCTACTCCTTACATCTTTTCTATAACATATGGCAGTGATCTGAGTCTGACATGATCAGAGTCAAGTTTTCCTGTAATGTTAGGAGTGCTTGTGGTACTGGCTCATTGACCAGAAGCTGAAGCTACAGGTATTTTTTTTTTGAGTCATGAATTATAGCTATTGAAATTCTTTAAACTTAGACAGATATGAAATAGTATAGAATGATTTTTTTTAGCTCATTGTCCCTGTCCAGTGTGTGAAAAACTTTTTAAGATTAATTAAATGTAAGATTTAATTAATGGTAGCTAGTTGTACTTTCAGAGATATAAAGTTGTCTTCAAAGTTTGTGCTGCTCATAATGAGCTAACAGTCATCTGAACGGAGGCCTGAAAATCACTAGCAAGAGTTTTATATTAAATATGACATAAACCAATATTTCTATTACTTCCTTAGCCACCAGCAGGACTGAGCTAACTATATTAAAAATCATGCTCAAACTGTATTTAAAACATTGCCTCTTACTGTGACACCATTGATGAATAATCCACAGCTATTAGACTTGTATCATTACCTGAAATCCCAGTTGCCATGTTAAAATATCGGATACATTTGTAGTTAGCAAAATCCAAAAACGTGATTTGAAAGCCTCATAAACATTTGGTGACTGGTACCCAAAATTATAAACAACAGCCAATTAGGGAACTGAACAAGGATTTTTCCCCCCTGGAACATTAACACTTTAAAGGAAACATAATTCTTTCTGTAGGTGGCTTCATAACTTTGAACATTTGAGGTTGTCAGTGCTGAAATGTAGCAGACAGGGATGGACACACCAAGACAGCTTTGAATGTAGCTGTAGCTAAACCCTCTCTTGAACATGACTGACATACATCAGCTGACCAGAGTGTGTAGATTGTAGTCAGGAGTCATAGGTAAGCCCTGTTTAAATTTCAGGTCAGAAAACCAATGTAATACTAAAGTATTTAACATACTAAATACTAAAGTATCTAGTTCTCAGTTATTGAGGATATTGGATGACGTGAATAAGTTTTTTTGGTTCTAGTTCTAGAAAAAGATTTTCACAGATGCTAACTTTGGGGTGGTGGTGCTGCTTCTTTTGATTTGTAAAATGTGCTCGATGTTAATGGATCCTTCTGGTTTCGTGGACGTGGTCAAATTCTTGGAAATTTGTTGGAAGAGTGTTAAGATTTTGTTTTCTAGTAGATAGAAATCTGCAGGGTAGACCTAACCTTTCTGTTGACAGTTAGTGATCTTACCTTAGCTCAGGTTCCATTGTGGTTTCCTTCAGCAGTTGTATTCAGGGATTCAAATTCCATCAAGACCTGATCTTCATTCCTACCAAAGAATTAGCTCTATTAAAATGTAATTTTCTTGATTGGATCGTAGGCTCAGAGCAAAAAACATCTGAATGTTATTGTTTTGCCACTATCTCACTGGGAGATTTTGTAAAAGAGAAAAAAACGTATCTGTATCTGCTTTTCCTTAGTGAAAATAAGATGCACTGCAAAATTAAAATAATTTTTAGAAAGCAAATAGAAATAGATGGTAATGCCTTATTAGTACTTAACATTTAGTTCAATGTTCATTCATGTCGATATTTTAGAATCAGGGGCCTGTGAATTAAATATTTGGCCTCACAGTTTGCCATTTGGGAAAGCAAAAAGAGTTCTGGGTCCTGTTTTGATGTTTTCATTCACATTTTTCATACTGTAGTTTTCTTGATGCTGTAAGCCTTGTGTTTAGCACTTGCTGCTTCTTTCTTTGATACTATTCTACCAGTGAATATTCTACCAGCTAAGCACATACCTGAAAGGTAGGTACATGTCTGCCAGTTTAGATAGAAACAGTTTTAAATTATATGGTGAGATCTGTCTCCCTACTTTGTCTGCATCTGTGTATTTATCTGTCCTTGCATTAGACTAATGAGACTTTTCAAAGCCTCCCAGAGGATAACTTTTGCTATGAAACCTAGCTGTAAAGTCAGTTCTTGGAGTCCTCAGCATAGGATTGGCATCAGCCCATCTCCTTAAATTCATTGATTTAGTGTCTGAGTCCTTAGTGCCTGTGTCCTCCCTTGCAGTGCTTGCTGTCTCTTACTTCAACTTGTAAATTCCTTGGGTTAAAGACTGTGGGTTTCTACATATCAAATCATGACTTGAGATTACACAGATTTAAGCTTTATCTGTGTGTTCTTGGTACCTTTGACCCATGCTCCAAGTAAACTAAACTTGCAAGCCAGTTGCAAGCTGGATAACAGTTGGTAATTGACTGGTTCCAGTAGTAAGGCCTAGCTTAATGTTATTAATTCTAGTTCAGTTTTTGTTCTGAACCCGATTTTGGACCTCAATCCAGGCTCAGAGGAGAACAAGCTGACCTCATCTTTTAGAAGAACATAATCCAGTTCATCAGTAAGCTTAAGAACCCAGTTCTGCAGCATTTCAGATGACAGGTTTGTTGTTCAACATACAAAGTCAGTGAATAGCCCAAGATTCCCTGCAGTTAACAGCCAACAGTCTGTCTTTTCCTGTGCAGGAAATTAGCTCTTCCCATTCATATTTGACTTGAGCTAGCCATGCTGCAAGGAATGTTGTAGCAAAATGCGAGATTCTACTTGTCCAAAAGCAAGGGAAATTAAATGGAAGAGAAAGAAGTGGTGTTAGGCATCATCAGATATTTAACCAGTCGCCAGAACATGATAAAAAAATGAGTAGTTGTAGTTGCATCAGCAGCACTGAGTGTAGAATCATGTGAAGGAGAGGAAAGGAATGATTTAATTGGGGAAGGACAAGGAGGAAGGAACATGGGAGAAACATGAGAAAACTGAGATACAAGAGGAGCACAAGGCTGATCTCTAAGGCTGAGGAAAAACTGCCACCAATTTCTGTCCATCTGTCAAAGTGTCATTTCCTCCCTTCCTGGCAAGAGGGCAGACATCATGCCCAGTGGCTGGTTTTGCACACCTCTTAGGTGTATTATTAAAGGAGCACCTCTACCCTATGCTCAAAGCCTCAACAACCTCATACACACCCAATAGCAAATAATTGCTTATACAAAAAGGGTGAGGGTTTCTTCTCTACTTCAAAAAAAGGTTGGCTTTGAGCAGATGAAGAGGCAGGTGAGAGGGAACCATACATTTACAGGCAGATCAACCTTGGCAGGCTGCCAGGATGATCCAAACCTGTGAGGTAACTTGTTTAACACCCTCCTGTGCAGAAGTGTAAATAGCAGGTAGCACAGGCAGGGTAAAGCATCACCTACTTTTGTGACAGTGCTTCGTAAATACCGGAGGAAAGAATTCCTCTCCATGCCAGAATTTGTCGCACATAAATATTTGTAATAGTTGCTATGGTAGTTGAGAGGACAAAGATGAAAATCAGAAAACAGTGAAAGCTGTCTGAAAACAAAGAAATGTATCCAGAGAGTAAGCTCAAGTACTGGAATTTTTATTGCCTGAATTCTTGTTATAGGGTTTTGATTGCAAAAACACCACCCCAAAACAAAAAAACAAAACAAAACAAAACAAAACAAAAAAAAAAAAAAAAAACCCAAACCAAA
>VXBC01007359.1:633578-659896 GCA_013399945.1 Ploceus nigricollis
CCAAACCAAAAAAACCCCAAGACAACCCAAATCCAATAATTGTATCTTTATATTTAAAGATAAAACAACATATATTAATAAGCATAGATGCTAAAATGTGGCCTTCATTAATTGTAGTTGCCATTTTTAACGTCCACAAATCTGATTGTGCCTTATTCTTGAGCGATATCCTTAAATTTTCCAGAATAACGCATAACAGATAGGAATCTGGGATGAAGTACTTAGGCATGGTATTTCAGTTGTGTTGGATGGGTTTCGGTGCTTCAGCTCTGGAGTGAGACAACACCTGCAGATGGGATAGGAATAAGATGTCTTTAAGAACCACCCCATCACTTTTCTGATGGCAAACACTCCGTGCATCTCATTGTTGCCAGTGAACCTGTAACATTTTAGAGGGGGAACTGAAAAACCTGTGCTGAGAGTTTGTGGACTGATCTTTCCATAGCATTGAAACTTATTCCTCTCAAGACACTAATATTAAACATATAGTATGCTTCTCATTTTCAGAATAAGAAATCTGGGTATCCTCCACAACTGTTTCACACTGATTTTCAACTGCCTTAGGTATTCTTTTTTCTACTGCTAAATATGAGGCTTTCTTGTCTGACTTTTCCAAGCTACAGTAATTGATTCTTATAGAATAGTATGTTTATTTTTAAAAATTACACTTAAGATTTTTGGTGTTGTACAATCAACCACTTCTACAATGCCCTCAGTTTTACATAGGGGCACCTATTAGCACAGTTATAAATAAGAGTTTTCACAATTTCCATTATATAGTAAAACATTATTTTCAGGAATTTAGAAGGTGGCTGTAAAAAGCAACTGTGGGCTGCAGTTTTACACAGAAAATCTTCACCCATGAGAAAATTATTGTCACAAATGCTGAAATATCAGTCAGTATGCGTAGCTATTTTTAGGTGGACTGACTGAAAAATTAAATATAGCAATTCAGTGGTTTAAAACATTTTTTTCACACTCATGTACAGCCACCAGGTGTAAAACACCCCATGGTCCTGATTCTCTGAGGGTTTCTTGGTAGTGCTCCAATATGACAAAAGAAGCTTGAAGCTCCATAAAATAGTGTAAAATTTCCAGGCACAATTGAATTTTCATTTGATGGAGAAAGCCACCATTATATCATACTGAGTGAAGGAGAGAGGAATCTTGCCCTTCTTCCTTAAATCCTTGAGCACAGGGAGTGGAGCAGAAATATGACTACACTAAGGAAAGAACATCATATATTCTGGCTAAGCACAAGCAATTGGTACAGATTCAAACAAGCCCTCTTTGTACAACTGTCTATTTTTCTTAGTCTAAAACCGTTTTCTCCTTCAGGAGCCTCAGTATCTCAGAAATAGAAAAGTGTTTAGGATCATTTGCCTTTCTTCCATGTACATATGCAAAGTGTCTAAGCAAGTGCCTAGTGAAGAATTTGGCAGCAAGGGGAAAATATTTCCTTAATTTGTACTTTGATTTAATTTCACAGGATCAGTGGTCCAAAGAGAGTGTAGTGTGAGCGTTGCAGCGTCTTCATAAATTCTGCAAATAATAAATGATTGTGTTTTCAATTTGGCAGGGGTGGTTTCACAGGAATTAAAAAAAAAGGAATGATTTGTAAATTTTCATGTAAGCCTCTATTGCATGGTAAACACTATATTTTTTATCAGGTAAATGTGGTCACATATTGAGACATGCCATTACCACATTTGTAAAAACATCTTCCTGGTTTTGCTCACAAATCCCAAATGCCCAGGGGTACCTTACTTGAAAAATTAGCCTGAAGAACAGCTCCTGTTAACATGCTGATTGTGCTTCTTTCTCTTCATGCTATATTATTTACTAATCACGTTATAGTTGTTGTTATATCAGCACCCCATGTGAAAGGCAAGAAGAAATGGCATACACATATCCTAGCCCCAGTTCCTTGCTAATTACTAATGTGACAAGTGAAAACTGCTAGCACTGGATGGAAGGAAATAGTTATACTGATACAAAGAATGATATTGCATCATTCAGAAAGTGACAAATTATTGAAGATTGAATGCAGGAAATGGGTCACTAAAGCAACACATTGTAAAATCGTTTGCTGAGTATTCTGCATTTCTTACTCACACGTAATTTGAGGGAGGTGGATCTGTAAAACCCTTTCCCATTGTTAAACATAATTCCCTTTTACAAACTACATTGTACTTAAGCTTTTAAAAATCATTGTTTTGGTAAAAAAAACATGTGAGCAAGCAATGAACAGTGTTCAGCCACACCTTGAACAATGCATCCATCAAATATGAAGTCAGATTGCCTTCTTTCTCTGTCCTTAATTCCCATCTGTCATTTCTCCATCTTAAAACAAAACAAAGCATTGACTGAAGTATGAATGGATCACTATGGCCCTTGTTCAAACAGGACTTTTTCAACAAAAAAGCTTTTAGGGATGACTGAAGACTGCAGAATTAGCCCCTGTTCTTAAATTAATGTTGTGTTTTCTGGATGTTCTAGGTGACACTCATGTCATGAGAAATTTGAAATGATGTGAGTAACAGCTACACTGGCAGTAAGGCTGTTACTTTTATGGAAACATTTTTATGTTAAATAGATTAGTGCATTCTTCTTTGTATTTCTTTTACTTTGAATATGATTAATATAGTAACAATAATTGCTTAGCTGGTAGACCAGCTGTTTTTTTCTGAAAAATCAAATCAAATCCATAGATCTTGTCAGACACCTAACAATAATTGTTAGTATTTTTTCTCTTGGACTGGGCTGTTTCATGCATGATTTTCCTTTCTGTGGGCCTCTATTTTCCTCAACAGAGTATGAAATAAAATATCAAAGGGAAACAACAACGTTTGTGGATTGAATAATGTAGATTGTTGTTAGATCTGATGACTGGCAATCCCTTACTTCTGGCACCATTACTTAGGCTGAAAAACTTTCAACTTAAATATGCTTCATATTTCTTTTCTATCAATAACATTAATGTCAGAATGGGGTTGTTAGCATTTAATTAATTATCTGTGAAGGGTCTTAAAGTCTGCAAGTGGCACATGATTGAAAAATATGATGACACTTAAACACCTCCCCAAATTTATAGTAGAGACTGCTTCTTCATCCCAATTTTCTTATAGATGTTTCATGGATCTTCACAGAGTAACTCACATTGGAGCACATGTGTGACTATGTCAGCCACCAGGAGCTAAAGTCAGGCCTCAAGCCCTAATTAATTCAGTTAATATCCCATGTAATTTAAAGCATTATTTTATTGTTTTAGGTATAGTCCATGCCAAGTTTCCGTGAGGGTTAGCTTTGCCATAGAATGTGGTCAAGAAATCTAAACTGTTTGTGTAAGCCATCAAGCAAGTAGCTGCATTTAGCAGTTTTAATTCATTTATAGAGCACAGATTTGGGCAGGGCTGGCTGCGAAGCGTGGATGTGCTAGCAGCTTATTTGGAATTATTGTTTTGGTATTTATTAGGGCACTGCTAACAATTCAGCTTTAAACACTGGTGAGCGAACTGGTGGAGCTGAGAACAGTTGCTTTGATTTCACACGCAGCAGATATTCCACTCTTAATTTTAGCTTTAGACTTTCAAATGGGGAAAGATGTATATGCAGGTTGTGAGTATGGCTGTGAAAACTGGTGCTGTGTTTTAATTGAGATTAAGTATTTTGCTTGCATATGTAAAACAAATGTACTAAAAAAAGTAAACTCGCTGCCACCAAAACTGAAAACAAGGCACTCTGGAAAATATATGCTGATATATAACTGGCTAGAATTTCCTTCATTTTGCAAAGCCACGAGCCACATGCATCAGCTCACCACAAAGTCATTAGGTCTTTTTAAACTCAGATGAAAAACATTAACAAATACCACAAAAGGCTTTAGTATGGCCCCTTTGTTCATTCACATATGGCAGTTTATAACTCCTGCACCACTTGGGCCGTGTGTTTGTTTAAGCTGCCTCCATCAGGCCAGCCCTGAAAGAACAAAAGACATCTTGAGCGATCCTAAGCAGGAAATGGGCTAATCTAAACATGGCTTGTGACACTATAAGTAGAATAGAAAGGGGAGGGATTGATTAGTCATTAATGTCCAATTGACTCCATATGGATGTTGCAATAATAAGGCCTTTTTCAGTGCAGTAGCGGAGTTATTGAATTAGAGGTTTATGTTTCCTCAGAGCTGACCTTGGGGAATTCCCAGTTGGTTCTTCTTGTTGATGTTTTAAAGAGAATGGAGTCTCTTAGCAGGAAAAAGGGAAGTCTTATCATAAGGAAGTGTTGCTTGGATGTAGCTAACCTGTACTACAGTATATTCTCACCTTTTAGTATTAGTGCATTTCAGAACCCTTGCAGGTGAAAAATTTTAGAGGCCATTTAAAATATTGCAGTATTTAATGAATTGCTTGTGGCTTTCCCAGTTTTTCCCCCATTCATTCACTGACATGCAGCCTGTGAGAAATGTTCAATGCTCAAATTGCAGCTGAATAATATTTGTTTAGCATTTGGAACAAAAGCCGCCTGACAAACAGAACATTTGTGTCACCCCTGTTCCAAACCTTGCCATGTTTCCAAGTGGGTATTTTGCCAGTGATGACAAGACATGCCAGTAAAGAATGAGAAAATATGAATGGTGTTGGAAAAGAAGAAATAAGAGGCAGGCAAGGGGCAAAACAGATACATGTTATTCTACAACTGCTACATGTCGCTTAGATTACAGTGAAGTAGCAGTAATTCTTGTAACTTTCTCTGAAATTGATAACCCAAAATATTAGTTAAATGACAACTCTTGTGCTCTAAGCTTGCCAAAGCTGCTTTTTCCATTCTGTTCTTTCCATATTTGTCTTTTTCTATTTGATTTTAACTACTGCTATATGTTTCACAAAAGCTGCATTTGTCTGTACACAGGTTAAGAGCAGCACAGGGCTCTACTAATCTGGTTTTTCATTCTCCCTGTTTTTATGGCATGTCCATATTTATGGGTAACCCATCTCTTGCAGTAAAAGAGTGGCTTCTGCATGGTTGTCAGTTCTAGTCTCTGCAGTGCTAGCTGTATTAGCACAGACAGGGCTAGATATTTTGGAGGTCACAATCAGTCTTTTCCAAACTAGGCAAATAGGTCACCTCAGCTTAATGAATGATAGGAGCTTTATTACCAACCAGTCATTTTCATACCCAGAAAGATTGTCTTTATTTCTATGTGTCCTGTCTTGGTGTGTGTCCATGGAAGATGATCTGCAGTACCTACTCTAGATTAGCCAGATCCATTATCTGGGGGAAGTCAGGGGAAATGTATCACTTCAAACATGAATCAATGGCCACACTGTGAAGAGTAATTAAGGAATAACAGGGTGACTGACAAAAATCTCTTGCTGTCGCTTCTTTTCTCTCTTTTCCTCATCTTTTTCTCAGCCTTTTTTTGCTCCTTTCTATCACATCTATTATTGTTTTCTGGTAACATGTAAAGGCCCAGTCTCAGGTTTTGTTGTAGATGATATGCAAAATGGAAGGTAAACCCACATCCCAGTAAAGACAGTAGGATTAACCCTAATGTGGCCAAGATTTCAGGAAGCATGAAGAAGGAATGATGCCTGTCCTAAAAAAATTTCATTAGGAAACGTAAGAAACTCAGATAAAGGCAGGAATAAATAGATAAATAAACAATGTAACGAATGTTATTTTATGTTTCTTAACATTTATTTCACATGAGGATGTTTATCTTTCTTGATGATCAGATTCTTTTATCTTTCTAATATTCTCTGATTAGAGAGCCCTTTAGAAATGAAAACATTGTTGGAAATTATTTTCATGAAGCTGTAGCATTTTTAGATTTGGTCTGTGGCATTTTCTTTGCCTCAGTATTGCTCCTAGAGCAGTATGGAATCCAGCTTTCACAGAAGGGTTGCCTGCCATATATCCACAAAAAAAGATAACTCTTCTTTCATCTGATTTTAGTTTTAAATCATCAAAGTTATGACAAATGGTGCAAATGCAAGGGATCTAGGAAGTAAGGCAGTGAACACTTCCAGAAGCTAGAAGTGTCACTTTGAGGACCGCCCCTGTCTTTAGGCCAAAATATAGAGTTCTTTGCCAACTAAGCCACTAGGGCAGCCAAACTGTACTGCTTTTGCAATAATTATAAATTCTGACTGGGCTCTTAATTCTGATCCCTCCTCCTGTGATTGCAGTATGAACAGTAACTGGCAGATAGAGAATTAGTTGCTATAGAGAGACAATTACCAATTCCTTCTCTTGTCCTTCCCTTTACTAGTAGTACATTTCCATTTTATCTGATATTTTAGGTTCATTAGTTATTAGAATTTCCTGAAAATATTTTCAGAAAGATTTAAAGCACCTACTTCTTTGCACTTGCATCTACATTTTATTTAAAAATTCCAGGTGTCTCTTTGAGCCTCTGTCAGTACTAACTATAATTATCACAATAGGAAAAACTCCACACTTTGTTAAATCTGTTGAAATTGTTTTAATAGGGCACAATAAAGTCAAAATATCTGCTTGACAGGATGAAGTACCTAAGAGCAACCAGCTTGAAAGCTTGTTCCTATGTGTTTCAACTTGTAAACCTCACTGAGCATATGTGTATTTGTATCATTAGCACCTCGTTTCTAATCTAAAAAGGTACTTAGACCTCCTGACTTCCCCCATAGAATCCCATGCTACAAGAACTATTTTATTGTAATGCTTTATATGCTGAATATAATTCTGTGGTTCTGAGACGGAAGAGCATGAAGATTATATTGCTTTAGTTATTTGCAGAAATTCATTTTGCAAATGCTTTTGTGATGGCCTATAGGTCAGCTTGCAAATATTTCCCCAGAGATCAAGCTCAAAGAACATCAACTCTTTGGCTGCTTTTTCAAGTCCTTCAAGTAAGGACTTGTATAAAGCAGATGCAGCCAGACTTGACCTTCTTGGGATGGTTGTAATTTATTACTCCAAGTAAGAATTGTTTTGTAACATAACCTTTCTATAAAAACAGATAATTTATGGTAGTTTTCTGCCTTCTTTTTTTTTTTTTTCCCTTACTTTTTAATTTGTTTTATTTTCATTATGTCTAGATTACATCCAAATTAAAAAGCCACCTATAATCTTGCTCCCTGTAAAACTCGTCTTTACCTGCATTAGGATTGAAAAGTCCAAAATTGTGTTAGAATGTGCTAAAGACAAACTCTTCCTTAACTGTAGTGAATAAGTACCTTTGGGAAAGTAAAAGATGGAAAGACACCCTATGGATTCAAATATGTCCTTCCTGTGCTATGAGTAGAGCAGCTCAATAACAAATTATAACTTTTGCATAAATAATAATTTAATTTTTTGTCACCACCTTCCTAATTGCCCACATACTAATAACATATTTTTATTACATTATCTTAAAGGGTAGAACAACTGTTACATGCTATGTTGGACTTTTCTCAAATTATATAGTTCTTTGTCTCAGTAGATATTTCAGCATTGACTTACTATGTTTGCAACTTATTTCAGTTTCTAAATAAATACATCCACTCTCAAAATATGGTATCTTTGATATGTTTGTGGTCCAAGGCTTTTGGCAACAATGAACAGAGCCTCATTGACCGTTCACCCCCCTCAACTGGTTTTACCTGCAAAACAGCTCTTCCCTTTTGCAGCAAAAAGCTGACTGCAGCCTCCTGTAAATGCAGAACACCTGTGGCACAGTGTTTAACTTAGAACAGTGCTAAAACAGTTTTGCAGCTCACATTTGCCACAAACCTGTCTTCTTTTATGTGCACGCATGTTAGTATACAGATTGCCAAATTGGTGTCAGTTGTAAAGTAATGGCAGGGGAGGCATCATAAATTACCAGGGTGATCCTCAGGAGAAGACACTGCTGTATGCGAATGAGTGTTTTGCTCTCAGGGTAATGTATGTCTTCATCTGGCCCAGTAGTCAGCATATTGCCCTGTGTTGATGGATATAGTCAGCTTGAAACTACACTACATTTCACTGCACAATAAACATGGCTGTCAACACCATATAAAGCAAAATCAATTTATCCTGTATGGTCAGTGCGTTTTAAATGAAATTAATGTACTGTGGACCTGGTGGCAAAAAGGTAGTGTGTTAGTTATGCATCCTCTGCTTTAGGGCCCCTTTTTCATGCAAATGTGTTTCTTATATAGAATTTTTAAAAAGGTATACCTATATGATGCTTTCACTCTGAATTAGGAAAATTGATTTTTGCACAACTAAAAACTGGTGCATGTATCCAGTAAAACTGCAGTGTTTTGTTTTATGTACTGTAAAGAATTAATCTTATATTATTTGACAAATAAATTCATGTTGGTAACTGTAATAGTTTATTTTAAAAAAAGGCCTATTGCTGTACTAATTTGTTGTCAAGTATCTTGCCTTTTCAAGGTATTAAGTTATATGACCAGTTTGATAAGGTCTAAGACTGTCACTCTCCCACTGTAAATGCTTTTTGCCTTTTTTATAGCTAAGGTATAACTCTAAAAACATATAATCACAACTTCAGAAGTTTTTTCTAGTAAAGGCATGCCTTGGTCATCTGTTTCTCCCCTAGTAACTAGTTCTACACCTCAGCTCTGTGATCTCTAAACCCCCATGGGGCTTTGCTGTTTGTGGTCAAGAAACAGGGCTGGATGCATTCAAAAACCCAGTTAGGGTTGGCATGTACAAGCTGAATTGATGGCAGATAGAGACAGGGCACTGGGATACACTAAGGCACAGCAGGCATGGAGCTGGAGTGCTTGTCTTCCACTCTGGAGGTTCCAACGTGCTGTGTGTGTACCTGTTGGAGGCAGACAGTTTTGTTACATATATGTGGTTCAAATGCTCCAAAGCACACCTAGAATACAATTAAAGCAGATGCAACTTTAAAATGTTCAGCTCCAAATGTAATCTGATCCATACAAACAGCAGCATGTACCTGGTACACTGTGTAATTTATTTTATTAAATATTTGGCACGTACTTCACTGCTCAAGCAGCAAGGTTGTTGCCAATAGCTTGTGTCAGAAGGCCTACATCAGTTTGGACTCTCAAGTGTAGGTTTTACATGAGTTTTGTTGAGCATTCAGAGAATGTATTTTATGGTAAAGCCCCAAATGGAAACTTTATCAAATCGCCATTGGAGAAACACTAGTGCAATTTGTTTCTTCAATATGATATTGGGTCATCTCAGATGGGCAATCCTGGCCAGCTACACTGAGACCACTGGTTGGCCCATCTCTCTCTCTCTCTCATAGATCTGGCAGCAGGGGGAAAGAGAGAGAGAGAGCAAAAGAAGCTAAAATAAGCACAGCACTGAAAGCACTTTCCTAATGCACGTAATAATGTTTTGCATCCATCTTGTTTCCTCCTGCCCTGACGTTACAGGGAGTAAAGCAGTGAATGGCTCTGCAGCTAAACTACAGCAGTATTATTGTTGGCCAACAGGAGGGGCCACGGTGGCTGAAGCCCGGGTCTACCGGGACTCGCGGGGCCGTGCCAGCAGCGAGCCCCACATCAAGCGGCCGATGAACGCCTTCATGGTCTGGGCCAAGGACGAGCGCCGGAAAATCCTCCAGGCCTTCCCCGACATGCACAACTCCAACATCAGCAAAATCCTAGGTAAGCACGAGGCAATGGGCAGCAGGTTGTGTTGGCAGGTTTAGGTTGGATATTAGGAAGAAATTCTTTACTGGGAGGGTGGTGAGGCACTGGCACAGGTTGCCTGAGAGGCTGTGGATGTCCCATCCCTGGAAGTGTTCAAGATCAGGGTGGATAGGGCTCTGAGCAACCTGGTGAAAGGTGTCCCTGCCCATGGCAGGGGATTGGAACTGTGTGGTCTCTATGGTCCCTTCCAATCCAAACCATTCTACAGTCCTATGGTCTTCTCTAATTTTAGCACACATCTTTTTCTGGGAGATGTTCACCAAAATTAGAATTAATGAAACTTATACAAATGAAGATTCATGGCTTACTTTCATTTTCATTCCCTTTCTTTTCTATTTCTGCCCCTTCCCTAATACTTTTTATTTCCAGCAGCAGTCACAACATGCTTTAAAACTTAGTAGCATTGAAAAGGAATGTTTTGTGAAATCTGTTGCGAGGGTGTGTCCCAATAAAGTCCCAATAACTGCGAGATCCCATTAGAATGCACTTGAACTACAAATCACCAGAATGCAAAATGGGACTTGCTAGAGTAAATACTGGGATAAAGTTAAAAAAGTACAAAATCAAAATCAGAGGTTTATGTCAGACAGTGCAACATCGAGAAAGAAACCTGGCACAGTTCAAAAGACCTGTACATGCAAAATGTACAAAAGACCTGTACATGCAAAAGACCTCACATCCAAAATAATGTTTGGTTCAAAACATTGCAATGTTCAAAAAGCTAACCACTAGAAGCATGCAATTAAAATATTGCTTAGGTAAAAGACACCGTAGTTAATATTTAGTTTGTACAGATTGGGACAATCGGGGAATATTCCATGGGTTTTATTTTGCCACTGTGCAAATAAATGGACTCATTTTTGAGAAATTTTGATTTGCTTTTTAAGACCCCTCCAGAGAATTAGAAACATACGTGAGAATGAGTGGTGAAATGTTAAAACCTATATTTGCTTTTTGAGTCTTTGAAGTGAAAGACAGATTCCAAATGTAGCTCGTAATAAATAAAAGTAAAAATCAAGTTTCCTCTGTAATCATTTTATTGTAAACTCTGAGTTCAAATACAAAGTTTGTTGCATGTTAGTTCAATCAGAGGCAAGAATACATAGAAATAAATGTTACTTTGTCCTAAAACTTCCAAAATCTTTCTTAGTAGTTCTCATATTTTTGTCTACCATATAAGTGAGTTATATGAATAGCCTTTCAGTTTTGTATAAAACCTTCACTGTTTCAGTGTTGGCAGCTGTAGGGAATCTATATTATTTGTGTGCATTCTGTGAAAAAAACTATTAGGAGCATAGTAACTGTATTCATTAAAATGTAAACTTCCAGCATAAATATTTCAGAAGTGCCAGCAATTGAGTGTTTGTTAACCATGGAATTAACCTGTCAGTATCTGCTCTGCCACAAATAAGTCTATGTCCATATAATATCTGTGCAACTTTTCCAGGACAATGAGAAAAGAGACTGAAATATTAGAACTGACACAGAATATTGCTGGCTTCGGATAATATTTATACAACTTTTCCATTTGTTGATGTATGAAAAATGTTGGTAAAAGAATAGCTTCCACCCACGTTTACCACAGCTGTAATCGTTTTATTCATCTGAAAGACACCAAAAAGCTATTTTCTGCATTTCTTATTCCCGTCTCTGCTCAAGTGTTTAGATAGCTCCTTACAAACAATACAAGAGATCTGAATACTTTTGCCTCTTCCTGTGTACACTGCGTTAATTTTTAAACCTTTTTATTTGTGCAGCTTTCAATGAGAGTTTACAGTACCTGAAGTGGTGTATATAGTTACAGTGTGCTTTCTGTTTTACTTTTTATCTTTCCAATGTGAGTTTGTGAAAGGTAACTTTCTCAATTCAGTTCTGCGTGCTTATTACATCAGGCCAGAAAATAATATGCATAATAGAATTTGAAATAGGTGTCAGTATTATGCCAAGCTTATATCAGAAGTTCAGTAAATTTAAGATGCCCAGACAGCAAGGGATTGTTCATAATTTTGCTGAATCTATAAGGTTTGATACTTTTTCCCTGCTACATAGCAAGCTATTAATATCTATTAGCAGGAGTGTATAAACCAAATTCTCATAAAAATATCAAAGAAGCCTGTGTCCCTAGGCAATGTGTTAGGCTTTTAACAGTGAAAGTATGGCTGCAGACTTTCCTTAACCACCATACTGTGCGTGGTATTACAGAGGTATGGAATTACTCACAGATTAATGCTCTTATTGTAAAAAATTAAGTAGTCTGTTTTGCAGCACAAGGCTGAGATTTTGAGACTTAACTATTGATTTTAGGTGCACCCTATTTAATAGAGATTTACATATGCTTGGTCTGCAGCGATATCTGAAAGTCAGGGTTCTTTTAAGGTGTCTCAGGTTGTACGAGCCAATATATGTGCAGACTGATGTAAATTTAAATCAGTTTATTTAACGAACTTAATTAAAATTTATTATGACGAGAAGGCACGTTGAATTGTGCATGTGCACGGCTAAACCTGCTTTACTCGAGCACTCACTAACATTTTGTGTCCATAGGATCTCGCTGGAAGTCCATGTCAAATCAAGAGAAACAACCTTATTACGAAGAGCAGGCACGACTAAGTAAAATCCACCTAGAAAAGTACCCTAATTACAAATACAAGCCTCGACCAAAACGTACCTGCATTGTGGATGGGAAGAAACTGCGTATTGGTGAATACAAGCAGCTGATGAGGTCTCGGAGACAGGAGATGAGGCAGTTCTTTACCGTAGGGTGAGTACAATTGTTGTAATTGTTTTCCAAGACGGAGCACGCTGTTTGAAACCAAATAGACTTATCTGTTTAAGTCACTGACTAATGTCATTTAGCAGGAAAGGATTTGAACCGGTAAGACCTTATTAAAAACATAAGATGGAATATGGAGCTATCAGCTTGCCACTGAATGCTGATTGTGAGACTGATTGTGGAATTCTTTAAAGTCAAAAGAAGTTGTTTCCCATTAGCCTGAAAGGTTTGAATCATGTCTTTTGTGAGTTTTTAGTAAGCTAATCCATTCTGGGTTAGTAATGACTCCAGCATCATTTCCTAAATTAAGAAAAGAACAAAGAGAGAAACACAAAGGATTATTCCTGTGTAGAATAAGGAGTCAGGAGAGGGGGAAAAGGGAGAGGAGTAATAGCAGTTGCATGAGGAATGCACACAAATGAATGATATCAAGGTATGAAGCTACTAGGAATTTTGTTATATAGAGAAGTATATAATTTGTTTTTTTTTTAAATAAGTTTTAGAAAGAGTCTTTCAAGTAGTGCATAGATAGACTGGGTAGATTTATAACTCAAAATGTGTGGCCCAAAAAGATCCTGGCACAGTTTTAAGAACATTGTGTGTGTTTTTAGTGGTGTTTCCTCTGGTATTCAGCAGAGCAGGCAGCACTATGAAACTTCTACAGGCTAAAGATAACAAAACTCCAGTGAAACAACTGCACCATAACTGATTTCTCGCTCCTGTTTCTTTTTTTTTATGAATTAATCTGTGATGCTCAGTGCTCTAACACAATGTTTCTGGTGATTTTCAAAGAGTCTAAAAGCTGTCTCCAGTGCCAGCGTTTCCAAATTCACAATGTTCTGCTTATTTCTCTAATCACAATAGTCTCCTTTTGTTGGGTACTTCACTACCAGATAATTGACCTTGACGTCGATTATGTGCCCTCATTTTTGGCTTGGGATCCAGAACTCCTGTTGCAGTCAATTATTTTGTGGTACAGCCTGCAACAATGTGGGCTCTTTCTTCAATCAGTAAATAGAAGTGGTTTTGATATCTTGAAATAGCCTTCCAGTCTATAGTTATGACATTGTTTTTTTATTCTTCAGTCTAATGGAAATTGTTTACTAATAGTCTTCCATCAAAACTGCACATAGGACTCTAAATAGAAATCTGAATTTATACAGCACATCACAAATTATATTCAGATTGAAGGAATGAAATTCTAGCTTACGACTTCTAAAGCAGATTGACAGACCAAATCACATTTAGACAAGAAATGCGAAAGAAATGCCAAAACAGCAGTCTGAACAATTTGAGAATTGTTTGCTAATTCAAAACAGCATTAAGCAGTAGCATTTTACACATTAAATGTGATGGCTAAATGGGAGTGAATATGGAGGATGGATTTAAGAAACTTCTTGAATTGCCTACCTAAAGGGTGATATTTCTATTAAAACATATAGACACTGAAAGCTATTCAAAACCACACTGGTGCAACCTAATCTTTCTCATATATTCGATGGTGTGATCATGAAGACCATGAGAATGTCACAATTTTTTGAAAGGATAATTTCCAATTTCTATTGATGCTAAGTCCACTTCACCATGTTCTCTTCATGTTGAAGAAGTTTAAAGTAAACTACCTCTGTTCAGTTATATGATGATATGTCGGACTTTACCAAAATCAATGATTTTTAGTTGTGCAAGTGATGGAAAAGGGAGTATGAAGTCTAATGCGTGCATTCAATAAAGATTAAATGAGAGCCATGTTGCTGTTCAATGTGAATATAGATTACAGTCCTGAGGAATCACAGGCTGGGACTTAAAAAATTATTTCAGACTTCCCTGTGACTTCCCACTGTTGTCCCAAATTCCCCTTTTCCCTCAAGAATAATTTAAAACAAACTTATTGGAAGACACCAAATAAAATTAGTGTAAAACCCAGACTAGAACATCTTTTTTGAACTGAAATATAAAACATGGAATCATTTGTCTCAGCAGAATAGTTTACTAAGTAATGCAAAGCAACATTTCTTCCAAATCAGATTATAACTAAGTGAAACACAGTAACTGAGCCCATCAGCTTCTTAAACTTACTCTTCTCTGTGTTTAACATAAATATCACATAAAGCATCAGCTGGAACAGTTTTCCTAACTGACCTCACACCCCCATTATTTTTCCACTGTTTTGATGGAACAACATAAATCGTCCTTCAGAACTGTAGATGTGAGAGTTGAGATGCTGTTTCCTTTTCAGAGTGAAATAAGAGACAAATGTGGTTTTTCGGATTGAATATACTCTGTGTTTACAGTAAATATTTCAGTGGAAGATAGAGAACAAAAGTACAAAATAAACTCCAATGAAATGTTCCAAGTGCTTCATACTGCTTGAAGTACTGCTGGGGTTTTTTTGTTGTGTTTTTTTTTTTTTTTTTTAAAGAACAAACCAATTAAGTTGGGAATGGGCACACCAAAATGGCAACAAAATATCATCACAGAATTAAAAGATAAGCAGGAGATGTGTGAAGAGTAAGATACACATTCAAAGCAGGTGGCTAAAGGAAATAGTAAAAAGCAAGAAAAAAAATATATTTTTCATAATTGTGTTTGCATTTTTCTTATATGCTCATTTATGTTTTAGGCAATCCAGTAAAGGCTAGTTCCTGTCAGATTCCCTTAGGTGAGCCACTGGCTAACATAGAATAATTCTGCTATGGGTACAACCCCCCACCACAAGCATGGAGCTCTCCATGGCTCAAACTTTTTTGTTGCAAAAGGCTCACACTGCTCACTTCACTGAACCTTTTCAGCCTTTGACAAACTTTGGTAAGATGCACAAAGGGAGTTTAAAGAATTTCAAGATACAAACTAGCCATGATTTAAAATAAAATAGAGAAATAAGCTAAAGAACGGCCAGGTTCTATTCTGATTTTTGAAGAAAACCCTCTAAAGAATTGAATGAAAGTGAAGATCTCTTGGAATAAATTGGCCAGGAAATTAATGTTTTCAGATAATTGTTGTGTATCTAATAGAACAAAATCTGGGAACTGCCAAGTATTTTAAAGAACAGAGTGGAACTTACAGTATGTGTAGGCCTTCTATTGCATCCTTACATGAATGAATTTTGTTCCAAATGAGGCAGATTATATACAGAAATAATTTGTGTTTAATGCGGAGTATGTTAAAAAATTGCTGCTTTCAATTTAGGGGAAGCTGAATCTGAAGCCAGCTATGTCTTTAAAATAATTGAGTTATTTTTAATAGTAAAATTATTAATGGAACTTGTGAATGATACCTTCAGCATAAGTCAATCCTGAACAGACTTCAAGTGATTTACAATTTATCCTCAATAGTAGTTTTTTGTAATGCATAAATAAATGTGAGCTAACAAATGGATCATATATAAACCATAAATTCAGATATTTTAAGTTGAGTCTGTCTTTTGTTGCCTTGTCTCACAAAGATAATTCATTGCTCAGTCATTTTTACAGTCTAATACACTCTAAATAGAAGTATGTGCTATATACATTTCTCTGCAAAATGATGTAAGCAGTAACATTTTCTGTGCTTTACCAGCATAAGATGTTTAGAATAAAGCCTTTATAGTGTTTATAACTACTGTACACACGTAGTCTGAATGTTGCTAGGCTATGGTTTTGAATAAGTCTGTAATATTATACTCCTGTAGCTTGAACTTAAAGCAAGTACACAATGGGTGCTTTTGTGAGATTTACTGTTATTTCATTCCTTATGGGAATGTAAGTTTCAGAGGTGTGTAACATATGAGCGTTTTGCTTGATGCAATCAATTTTTGCTTCAGACATTTAAATAGCTGTCAGAAAATGGTTGGGAAGGGATCAGAAAACAATGGTCATTTGCCAATTTAAATGTTTGGCTGGTTTGGCAAAAGTCAAAAGAGGAACACTCTCCAGAAAAATACTAAGAATATTAATGCCACAAATTTGTGAGCGGGTCAGTTTGGCTAGGAATTTACATGTTACTTCCATTTTTATATTTACTTAAATGTTTTGGGCCAAATCTTAAGGCCCAGAGTGTACAGACAAGTTATCAGTGCTAGCAGAGCAAAGGAGAGTGACCCCTAGTAATCGCCCACATGAGGATTTCTTTGTCAAAGAGGAGATGGTGGGGACAGGAGTGGTCTGAAGCCAGGCTACGTAGAAATGTGCCACCATTCCTCATGGATCTGAAGAGACCAGAAGATTAATGTTGCTTTCTGGAAATCTTAACAGGCAGAAAACTTCCATGTGCAACTGAGCTGAATTGTAACCTGTAGCTTGCAGGTAAAGTATGTTTTTATCTCCCCCCTCCAAGGTTCTATGACTGGTAAAACTCTAGCTAGAGGCAATGATTAAATGTGTGGAATTTAATGTAATAAAAGACGCCATTAACATGAATGCCTTCAAGATCTACGAATATAAGAAAACATAATGGCCAGAGTTGTAGGTTAGATACTCCAACTCTTCCTTTCAGGGAAAATAGTGGGAATTTAAACAAATGCTCTGTTTTCCTCCCCACGAGAACTTAATTACTTATGAAATGTTAATACTCATCTCTAGTAACATATGCCATTCACATAGCTTGTGATATTTTAAAATAAGACTTTCTGGGATGTAATGTAGCAACTGGAGCAGAATTTACAGTGACAACCGGATCAGGTCTAAATAATAGCCGGTATTAAATCAGAGGTAGGTGTCCAGTTACTGAGGGTGTGTAGGTGCCCATGTTTAAGGGCTAGCAAATTTTTTGCTGGCAAATGGGTAGCAATTTGAGACCCTTTCCAATTAGGTGGTACAGTTACCACATGTTTACAGTTCCACAGTGAGATATAGGTAATTTAAAGTTATTACCCAGCCAGCAGCAGGCATGCACAGCATGTCTGATTTTTGTTTAACATGTAAAAAGGGACTGCATTTATGAATGACAAATTCAGTAAGCCTTTAACTTTCCTGTTATACCAATCAAGTTCTTTGACAATTAGATCCATTCAGTAGCTTGCCATGCATTTGTCTGGTGTGCTCCCAAGTAAAAACTACCTCTGTGAATTTGGCTTCTTTATGCTCAGATGACCTTCTCCATTTATACTTTGAAATGGGTGGTACTTGGACAAGTGTACTCAGTCCCACAGAAATGTGGATGTGCAGAAGAGTTCTGCTGACTGAGCATTTGAAATACCAGGATTTCTCTGTCCTTTGGGCCTTAACACTGATAACCATCACTTCATCAACATATCTCACAGCATTGTCTTAAGCAGACTTTTAAAATTGTTCTTGCTGCTTGTAAAAAGGCAATTTGCTTCTGAAAAAATACAGACTTTTTGGGAAGGGGTGGTATAGAGGCGGATATTAGTGTTCTGGTACTTATTGTCATCTGTAACACAGCAGCAGCTCCGGCTCAATCATTCTTTGAGTCAGTTCTACAACTTCTGTTACAGGATTTGTGAAAACTTTTCTCAAAGCATCATTTGGCATTGATATGATGGTGTTCTTTGATGAACAACTGGTGATGTTTTGTTTTGTGAATTTATTTATTTTAAGAAATACCGGTGAAAGATTATTAGATGGGCAGATTAGAAAGAATTAAGTGTGTATGGCCTGGTGACAGCTACATAGATTTTTTCTGTTGATCATGTGTGGGTTTCTTTTTCCTCTGCTTTGTGGAGACATTCATTAATGTGTACATTTTCTGTGTCTAAAAGTTGTGGAGGAGATACGTGTGGGTTTCTAGCAGTAATAGTTTATACTCCTGAAAACATGCAATCCTAAACCAGGAATGTTCCCATGTGAGGTAGGTGTTCAATTTTATGGATAAAGTATTGAAAGATGTTTGCAGAAAATCACTTGCAAGCAAATACATTGGCTGAAAATTGTTTTCACAGAACATTTATCAGACTATTTAAAAAGTGAAAATTTAGTGAAAAATCCCAAGCTGTTTGTAAATCATCTTCAAATCATCATTTGCAAACAGGAGTATAATGACTGTGTCAAATGAATTACTGCGTTTTTCCTCGCTGCTAGCCAGGTGTACGAGACTTACACAACAGATGTTTGAATTTCTCAAGCTGTGCAGAGGCTGCAAGAGTCAGGCTAGCAGTACAGGCCGTGGCAGGACTGCAAACTATTTCAGTGGTGTGTTACACAGGGTGTTCATGATTTCTATGTATCACTACCCAAACCCGAAGGACTGCAGCTTCCCTGTAACTCTCTAGTGTGATATTTATCAAAATTAGAGTTTGATCAATGAACAATAAAGAATCGACATTTAGGGTTTTTAAAATAAGCTTAACATTATTTTCTGTATTGATTTAGCCAATGATTAGGAATTTGTGAGACTGGTTTATAAAACGTCCTTTTGAATTTAGCATAGAATGACATAGCGGTCAAGTTGCAGATTCCTTAGGCTGTTCAAACATACCTGACACTGTTTCTCCTACTAAAACCTATAATAGTTCACTGTTACTAGGTCAATAATGCTCTAAAGAAGGTTGGGAATGCATTGAAATGTATGCTTCTTTAAATAGATTATGCAAATAGGTATGTATATTCAATAACTAGTCAATACAAAATCAGCATCTTCCAGGACAGATTTGTTGGGATTTTTATCAAATACTTTGCTTCAAAACCCCCATCTTAAACATAAAATCCTGAAAAGCAGATGGCATTCTGATGATGGATCCAAATAAAAATCAAAAGCCAGCAATCAAATGTCAAAAGAATGTCCAAGTGCCATAGGAATCTACCTGGCACTTATATAGTAAATTAGATACTTCAGTTTCTCTCTGCTGTTTTAGGTAATCTTGAGGTCCTCTCATTAACAGAAGCTCTTACCCTGAGTTTAGAGGGTTTAGATTTTCGATACATGGTGTCTACGGTAGCAGGCAGGCATCACACTGTGCCTGAAGCCTTTTGGTGGTCTCTGTCCAAGTGCTAGTTTGTATTATGGTTTGAATAAACACACACAGTACATGAAAGGATGTCTGGTAGTGACTGAAAACACTTCAGTTCCCAGTTGTCCTTTGGGGGAGATAATGAACCAATACCATAGAGGACTCTAAGCCCAGAGGAATACATGGAGCCTTTCTAGGAAACCACCTGCTTTTCTTCCCTTTGAGCTTGCAGAAGGTCTTCCCTCCTCTACACACAGGCAATGACACTTCCCTCTTGTTTTTCCTTCCAGACAACAGCCTCAGATTCCAATCACCACGGGAACAGGAGTTGTCTACCCTGGTGCTATTACCATGGCGACCACCACGCCGTCCCCTCAGATGACATCAGATTGCTCCAGCACCTCTGCCAGCCCTGAGCCCAGCATCCCTGTCATCCAGAGCACTTATGGTATGAAGACGGACAGCGGAAGCCTTCCTGGAAATGAAATGATAAACGGAGAGGATGAAATAGAAATGTACGAGGACTATGAGGATGATCCCAAATCAGACTATAGTAGTGAAAATGAAGCCCATGAGGCAGTCAGTGCCAACTGAGGAGTGTTCACAGAATTAAAGTACTCAGACTCATTTGGGTTTTTTTGGGGTTTTTTTGAACAAAAGTTCTTAAAGAGCCTGCATGCATGTGTGGCTCCTACAGTTACATCAGCAGAATGGTCTTAAATGTTTCTTATTGTGTGAGACAGATTGTTTCCCTAATTTTTCATGAACTTGGGTTTTTTTGTTTTTGTTTTGTTTTGTTTTTTTAATTTAGATGAAGACATAAATATCAGACATCAGGACTTGAGAACTTATAGGAATCAATAGCTGTCTTACAAGTCTTACCTTTTGTCTTTTTCCGTTTGGATGCTGATAAAGGTTTAAGTTACTGTTTTAGATGGGGGTTATACATTCTCACTCAGGTATGCTGTGCCAGCCTACAGGTTGTGAATGTGTTTTTATTCTGGATTATTTTAGAAAACAAAAACTGCAGATTTCATATTGTGAAACAGAACAAGTCCGCAAGTGTGCACACCTGTGCATCATAGCTTGTCTTTAAAAAATAGTCTCTGAATTCCATTTTTTTTCCATATGTATAGCTGAACTTCTGATGTGCCAAACTTTTCATAACTTTTGAATCTTAACATTTAAACAAAAAGTCTTAAAGGAGACACTGTAAAGTCTTAGACAATCCTTTGGCATCTTAAAAAAAATTATATATAAAACCTAATTTTTTTCCAGAATATGGTAAAGTACTCAGGAATCTGGAGACAGGATATTCTTAATTAGTGAACATGGTTGTCATAGTGCATGTGCCCAATTGCTTTTGCCTCTTGATGTGCCATTAGTGTGAAATTTTAAGTAAGCACAAAAGAGCGATCACCAGCTATGGACAAGCCTGTCTTAGCAGTGTGAGGCCACCTCTGATTACATTCTCTACCCCATTGCTTGTAACCCTTGCATTCAGTCTTAACACATTTTCTCTTAAATAATTTATTCATTCCAGAATGTCAAGGGTCCAAATACTTAATATTTATTTTTAAAAGTACAGTTGGTGGCATTACACTTACAATTCCTTATTGATATTTTAAAGAGCCTCTTCTTTCCCCTTCCCTAAATCACACAGGTATATGAAAATAAAAGTGCACCTGCTACTAAAATGAACATGACCTTTATGAATGAGAAATTCACTTGTTCCTCTAACACTGTATGTTCAAGGAGCACTTGGAAACACTCTGCTATATGTATTGCAAAATAAAGTGAGTACTTTTATATGTACATAGAGTACAAATACCCCTAAAATGTGTTTATAGTTATAAACCTCTACACTTAGACAGCACGGGCAGATGTAAAATCCAAACTGCATTTACAGTCCATCATGCTGAATTTTTAGGGCCTGAGGAATCTGTGGCAAATCATGGCTCTGTACATCATGTTCCCATTGCCACCTGACGGAACTGTGCTACCTTAAGTATTTATGCAGTGATTTATTTGTGAGACTCCAAGTGGGGGAGGGAGGGACACTCAAATATCTAATTGCAAAGGTGGGAAAATGGGTCATCAAAAATATTTATTGTATATTAGTCATGTGGGAATGTGACTCGTCAAGCGCTTTGGGATCTTTGGATGTAAGGTACTATAGAACTTAAAATTTCTGTTTGTATTACTTCTAGAAGCAATGCAATTGCTGGAGAAAATTCTGGGAAATATGCAAGATTCAATTCAAAGATTGTGAATCTGTTAGATTTCAAAGACGGAGGAGAAACTGCCTTTATTTTTTCCCCTCATACTCCCCTCCTGTTCACAAATAGATCACTGTACATAAATACAGTTCCAACAGGCCTGATGAATAACTGTGCTGAAGCTCCTCAACTCCCTCAGCTTTTATTTGGAATTGGCCGTGTTCAGCACACTGGTGATAAATTCAGGCTCGGGCTGAGAGGTACCAGGGGGCCCAGAGCAGCTCCTCTGGAAGTCTGGGAGCATCTTCTCACACAGCCGCACAGGTTTTGCTTCGGACAACAACAGGAGCCTGTGTCAGTCTGGCTGTCCTGGTGCATCCTGCTCTGCAGACACTCCTGTGAGCTGCAGTGGCAGGATGCTCTGTGGAGGAGCAGCCACCTTCCTGACAGCCCCACTGATCCCTGTCCTGTCAGAAACAGCCATTTTTGCCACTGTAGGAATCGCGTTTCTATGTGAGAGAACGACCCCCCCCAAGACAAAGAAGATTGTTCAATTTACAGGACAATTTATAAAGATAATGGCATAGAAACACAATGGTCAAATTTCTCTGACCATTTTGTAATTTGGAACAAAAAAAGCTATATTTTTAATATTTATTTAACTGTGTTCTGAGTCCATGTCTAATAAGCAATAAACTGGTCTAGCCAAGTCTTCAAAGGCATATGCTGTGTCATTAGCTGGTGAGCGTCCTCTTTAAGCTGGCTAAGGTACTGATAGAAAGTGGTTTTTTGTTCTTAAAATAGCTTGGGAATTTGAACTGGTTTTAATACATTCAGCTCAGATTGGGGGGAGGACATCATTATTTCCTAAAAAAAAAAAAAANAGACTATTTATTAATGTCTTACATAATTCTCCAGTTAGAAGTATCTCTCCCTCCCCCCATGTCACTTTCTTTCTCTCTTGCTCTCTTTTTTTCCTGGTTTTGTTGCATAGGTAGAATGCTGTATTGCTAGCATTGTATTTTATGTAATTATTTTTTTTGCACAAAGGCAAACATTTAGATTAGTTGGTTAATTTTTTTTTTTTTTTTAATTTTATGACCATGCCAAAATAATATTCTGCAGGCTTGTGGAGAACAAAGGACTGTTCTTTAGGACTGAAACTTGATTTTGCTTGTAGTACAAAAAAAAACACACACTCACAGATGTTGTTTCGTAAGTGTTATAAGCACTGGATATAAATGGTATTTTTTATCACTTCTGACTAATGTGAAACTGTTGTACGAAAACTACATGAACAAAAGTCATCTGTTTCGACTCGTGTGGGCCTGCCTCACAGTTGCCGGATTTGAGTCATTTTTATGTCTTGTTATTTCATTTATTTATGCAAAATACATGTATGTATGAACACTTTGTTTTAGCTCCAGCCCTGCCTCAATGCTGATGCTCTGTATGTTAAAGCCACATTCTTGAAAATGACTGGCTGTTCAGGAATCACCAGCTGGTAAAAATTGCATTTACTGGCTGGGGGAGTGGGAGGAACATATTTGAATCTGAATTGTGCCTATGAGCGTGTTATTCTATTTATTAGCCGACATTGGCTCTAAAATGTCAGTAGAAATCAAGGAAGGACAATCATAAGGATGAAACCCAACATTTTTACTTTATTAATCGGAGCTCAAAACAAAGTTTTTGATGAATTTGCCATCTCATTTTAGATTTTTTTTAAATTGTGTAAATATAACATAGGAAATAGAATTTTATTTTTTGTTCATGGATACTTAGTGAAGTATAAGTTATGTATTTACTTTTGTTCTGTATCAGTGTATGTTGGTCCATATTAAATGCTGACAAGTCACTGTACCTCATGTAGATGCTGAATTTACACCCGCAGTGTGAGCGCAGTATTGTGGACCTGTAGCTGGGACAGCAAGATGCCTCACTTGTGCTCTCTCTGATTTTTGATAGCATATTCCACAAACAGGGAATACTTTCTTCTTTTTTAGAAAGTTGATACATGAAACATGCCAAATTTTGGCTACATTTGATGGGAAACACAGTCTTCTGAATCCAAGTAAAACCAATGAGATATTTTACTTATCAAGAATGGCATTTGGGAGTCAAAAGCATATCCCTGAAAGATTAAAATGACTGAAATGGCCCTTGCAACGCAGGCAAGACTCAGTGATATCAAACCTTTATGTTGTACATCCATTTAATCATGTTATTGTTACATTAGGCTATAATACCAGAGAAATTGTTCACACAATGCACGAAGAGGATTCATGGAATTGCTTCTTAAGCTTTGTGTTTGAGGCCCCTTAGAAACTGACTGGAAAAATAACTCCATTCAGGAGCACTAATGTAGTAATACTATTTTCTCTGTGAACAGTTTATTTAATTAACAGATACAATATATTTTCTTTTGGAAAATTATTAAATACTTATATTCAAGAGAAGGAAACTCCCCAAACAGTCTGGTACCAGCCAGAATAGTTCACTTCTTATTATATAAAAATGGAAAAGTCCCAACGGAAACCATACTTCTTTCCAGGGTTTATGTGCAGAAACAAGTCTGGAGAACTGGCCAGATTCTGGTCTGCCTGTATGTTTGGGCATCACCATTTAGCTTGTGAAACCACCTGCTGAGCATTCACAGGATCCCGACACAGTGCTCCTAAATCAGTGTACTCAGGTGCAGCGTGAGGCAGGGGGAGGGAAAAGACAGAGGGATGGCTCTGGGATGGAAATGCAAACCCAACAGCAGCATTAGTCCCAATAAATACACTACCCTGGGCAAAGTGCACAGCAGCCAGCTGTGGGCAGCCTCTGCTTTGGATAAACACAACACAACCACCTCCCAGTGCCATCTAATCTCTGGGTTGGCCTTCTGGATTTTGTTTTTCAGCCACATTAAAGGCATGGCATTTCAAAATCATCTCCCAGCAAAACATTCTACGAGACTTAGACCCCATCCTCCCCCAGAAAAACACCTACCTACCTGCCTAACATGAAGCATGTTAGTACTTCCACGGTGATCACAAGGACCAGTGCAGTGTTGGTGTCGAGTGGGGTGAGCTTTGCTGAGCCAGGGCCACAGTAAGAACAACTGCACTGGAGGTGCAGCCAGCAGGATGTATGATAGAGTTCTTCATGTTTTTATGAGAAGTTAATGAATGGGCTTGGACCCCTTGGTGTTTTGCATGCTTTTTTAAGATTCAAGGTGGCACTTAAGCATGTTCTTTTAAAAGAATAATACTATATGACCTCATTTGATCATTTACAAAACACTTTTTCCTTTAAAAAAAAACTTCTTCTAAACTTTTTTTTGGTACAACCCATTAAAATCTGTGATTTTTCTCAGATCAAGCTACATTTTTGATATGTAGCAATGCCCTGCTACAGAAGGAAAAAACAATGTATATGCAAATCATTTCATTTTAATCCGACGCCCTTTCTTAACTGCCAGAATTGTTGGAAATGGTGATAAAGAAGTATTCTGAGATTTCACACGCTGGGTAAAAGGGGGTAGGGTGGGGCAAACTTGGCTGAAGGAAAACTTATCAAATTGGTATTTATGGCAATATGAAAGCTATAAAGCAACTTAGTGACATGGCTTGCTTTGTAATTTCCGCTTTCTAAAAACCACAAGTGAGGTCCTTGGTGCTCTTGGAGTATGGGGAATGTGCAAATATTTAACTGTTTGTATGCTGCACATTGCAGACCTGCTAGTGTGCATTCTCCGTTTGTCTTCCTTTGTCATTTGTGTTTTGCTTTCCAGAAAGCAATGTTGTTTTTTTTTTCTTGTACCTTTCTTCAGCTTGTAGCAAACTAGAATGCTTAGCATTTATGTTCATTCATTATTGTATTTCCCATGTAAAATTTTTTTTTATTACATTAAGACAAGCTTATAAGCTGTTACTACATAACTTATCTTACTGTAACTCTTATTTCCTGACATTGTAATTTGTTTGTGATGTATATTGTGAGATTGTACTCTATGTTAATTTAATCAGCACAATTCACTGACATGCTGGACTGACATGCTAGCTGCTGTTTCAAATTGTAAAGTTTGTGTAGAGCTGTTGGGACAACTGAGACTCTCTTGTCAAGGTACTATGCTTTGATTTCTATAGCAACACCGTGGGTGCAGCTCTTACTGGCGAGGGCTGCTTGTTTAACAGCCACTGGCTACTTAATGGGCAGGTTTTCTTTGTAGAAATTCTATATACAGTGCAGGTATCTACCTGGGCCCATGGCCGGTAATTATTTGGGCGTTTAGAGGAAAAACTAGTGTCTATTGCTGCTTTGAATATGTTTTAAAGTCTGAAAATGTAAATAGTTTATCAAAAAAAAAAAAATCTTGTACAGTCCAGTGTAAAGTTTTTAAATGAACTTAAAGGTTGCCATCACATCTCACACTCTCCTCTTGATACAGTAAAAAGAAAAAAAAAAGAAAGAAAAATGTTTGCTAAGGATATTGATTTAAGAAAAAAAATCTGTTCTCAGATTAAAAAAGAGAATAGTTATTCTTAGCTCTGCTTCATTGCATAAACAGACTTCTTGGATTTTGTTGTGCAGTATTGACGTGAGGTAAATTAAATATTAAATAATCTTTCAGTGGTACTTTTAAGAGTCTTCTCCTCCTCTGCCTCAGTTATTGATGGAAAAGACAAAATTGAAAGACACTGTCCATATACAGTATGTTCTGGTGTACGTTGGCACCTTACCTACATGTTTTGGGTGGGAGGGATTTTTTAAATTTTTTTTTCTGCTTTTTTTTT
>VXBC01007359.1:659906-739754 GCA_013399945.1 Ploceus nigricollis
TTTTTTTTTTTTTTTTTTTTGCACAAGGTGCTTTCCTGATATGTTAAACATGTCATCCTTGGGTGATACAGTATATGCCATGATAGGGGTTTAGACCCCTCAGGGGAGTGTCTATAAGACTGCCTATTTATGCTCATTTACCTCAAGACTGTCCTCTCTACCCTTAATCTATTCACCATCACTCCATCTTTTGTACTGCTGTTGACACTTACAAATTAAAGATAAATTTTGTTTTACGAGATGTGTGTGTGATTTCCTCTATGCATCCCTTATTGCTTTGAATTTAGTATTAAAGACTGACCATGATGAGTTGATGGGAAAATGCAACTAGGCCTGTTCAGCTGGCCTCCTGTAAATTTGGTGACTGAATTTTACAGCCTTATGTTTTGCCCATGCCTTTCTAGTCTATGAAGGCATTTTTCAGCCTCTGAAATCCATTAACACCATATGATGTAAAAGACATGCATGATAACCAATCTAATTTGACAATATACACTGAATACTGTCAATTTTGTGCGCAGGAAGTGCTGATGGTAGCAACATAATCTCAGAAGGATTTTTAGTGAGTAGAAATGAGACAAAATAGTTCTCATGTTTCTTCTTTCTTTGCCTTCCCCTTTTCCGCTGCATATAACTTTAAACAAACTAACCAAAGTTGAATAACAAAAAGCCTATAGTTGCCATATTGCCAGGTCTGTAAATTGCTGCCATTGGTGTGTTGTGATTGGTTTCTGACTTAGCAATTAGTTATGGTTCTTATAGGAAAATAATAAATTACATTGAAGCATACTGTACTGAAGCAGAAATATAACAGAGCCTTTTGGTTGTACATTACATCAGATTCTAATCAAGTTTCAGCTGGTGTACAAACCACCCTGAAACATCGAAGTGGGACAGAATCCTTTCTTTCTTGGAGAGAGCATCATAAATGAACTTCCAAAAAATGACATTCTGCACTATGAATCTGTGTGGTGGAATACTTCATAGTCAACAGTGGATGGTAATGAGGAGTCTGACCAACAAGTTATAATGGATAAACACATAAATATTGACTTGTGCAATTTAATCCAATTTATTTCCTCTGTTCATCACACCCACCTGTTGCCATGTGATTTTTCTCCTTTTTCTTACCAGAATGTGCAGCTGTGATACTGATCAGTAATCTGGAACACTGAGGTTGTCAGCTGGGTTGTTACACAAGTACAATGAAAAGCAAACCGAGCAGTGGCTACAAAAGGTCACTGCTTCCCGCAGCAGTAAGGCACAAACTGTTCATGTGACATCTCTAGGTGTCAATCTAAAAAAAATATGCACTAATTGCCAGGCAGGACAGGGGGCTGTCTCCACATGTACAGCAATCTTCTGGACAAGGCTGTGTGTTGGAGGCTAACCCATACAGCAAGAGCAGCACATTGCTTTTTCCTGGTGCTGGGGACAACAGCACCTCTGACCAACTTGCTGCAATAAATATAATAAACAAGCTCCTAAGTTACCACAGTTATTCCAATCATCACAGGATGGCCCTACTGCACTGGAGGCACCAAATAAGTGACAGAGCACAACAAATACAAAGACTGAGGTGCTCATGCCACTCTGGTCCTTTCTCCTGCTCTCAGATGTTTCTCCCTCTGGCTTAGCACAAACTCTGCTCACCAGCTGCAGGTTCCATGGGAGCCCTCAGGATGGCTGCAGTTTGGGGTTTTCAAGATTCCAAGGTAAGGCACAAGTCTGTCTCCCCAGTGGGATTTTCCCATGGTGATTAACTGCTAGCATGGTAGCCCAACAGCAGCAGCTCATACGGATTGGGAGGAGGAGGAAAAAGTAGTAGTTGATTTATATCTTTAATATATGGTTTATAATAGAAAATATGAGCTCCAGGTTGTGTCTCTGAGCAGTTAATGACCAGCTGGGTTAAGGGCCTTCAAATACTGCCATTGGTCATTGGCTGCCAGGAAGTATTCTTCCTGTCATCTATTATTCCTTAATTGTATCAAGACCCACTACAGCAGAGGACTGTTAAATCTGTGGATTAATTGGAATCTGACCCTCAGTAAGTTCTAATAATATCAAGGCCGTTGCAGGTTAGCATTGGGTTCCTTGACATGACAGTCCATAACAAACTTCTTCAGAGCTGTTCTGCTTTGTATTAATGCCTGCTGGATGACTGACACAGTTAAACCATAATTGCCCTGTAGAAATCACTGTGGTCAGTTGTATTAAGGACTACTTAGGGACAATTTAATTTACTTTGACACCACAAAGTTTAAAAGCTTCTCTACTTGTATTAAAACCTCTTGGACTTTTTGCTCTTGTATTTCATCAGCAAAGGATCACTGGATAAGAAAAAGTGTTATTATTAGAGCTTAAATAATGCTCCTCAAATAATCAAATTACAAAAGAAAAGGATATTGATTATTTGGGTCTTTTTTTTTTCCACTCTTCTGGACTATCAAGATGTGTGAAGAAACCAGGCAGGCATTTTAATTTTAGCTTCAAAAATGGGATGTGAGCTCAAAACTTGCAAACATTAAGTGTAAAACCCTGACTCTTGCGTTACTTCCACAACATCCAGCTTTAATTTTATGAATAAGTTACCTCACACTTCAGATGCAGGACCAAGCTTTCTTTTAAGTCAGGCCACAGGGACTGTATTTCAAAATCAGAAAATATAAATATTCTGCTATGATCCAGAGCTGTGCAGCAGAACCCTAGCCTGCAAGACACTGCAATCACCAAGTGGAAAGGTATCTCTGTCACTAAGCCCCTGTAATGGCTAATAATTTCTTTCTAGCTACTGTATGTTCACAACTAATTAATCACAAATAGGTTACAAAATTGAAAACACAGTAACTGTCTTACTGGATTAGACTCCTGGTCCTCCTGGCCCAGTAGGTTTATGTTCCACAGTTGCAACAGGAGATAACAGCTAATGAGAGCATCTGAGCCTGGCCAACATCTGCATCTCATTCTCATGTTCCTCAGCACTTACAGTAATTGTGTTGGGCTATTAATGTGTACAATCCTTTCCTAGTCAGGAACACAGGCTGGTATTTTGGTGGATGAAATGACTGAGGGCAAATTAACAGTTAAGTTTGCATCCCAATGAACAGCCTCGATAAGGAGTTTTGCAACAGCCCTATTTATTCTTTTTAATGGAATAAAATCAGGGAAAACAGTCAGTTTATGTTCAACTGAATTGCAAAGTCCCTCGTATGATCCAAAATACTTAGGATGATAAACTTCTCTCAATTTTTTCAGGATCTGGTTAAAACTTAACAGACTTAATTCAAAAAATCTGGAGATCATAGATTTTAATGATCAAATTACTCAATCACAATGAAATATCTTTTATTCAAACATCAGGAAATCCACACTTGATTGCAGACTTAGTTAATTCCACTAGAATAGCTGCAGCTGCTGGAAAACCAAAGGCTAAGTGCTGGAGAGGGAAAAAGAAATCCCCCCCAAATCCACCCACCCACCCAAAAAGAAACGCAAGCCTTTTGCTACATGTTGAGAGATCATGCAGGGAAAAGGGCTTTTGGAAAACCCTTAGGTAAAAGATACCTCTTTTGTGGAGTGTTACTGTAGAAATTAGAAAGTTCTTCTGCTTTTGACAACTACAATATGGGTTGAAAGAAAAAAGTGAGGGAAAGTTAGTTTACATGATATTATTTGTATCAGCTTCTCCAGTGAGCAGAATCTGCAGAACTTCCCTAACAGTGCTGTGACTTTATATAACACCAGCTACAGGACAGAAGCACTAGATATCCTAGCAGCTTTAGATTATTTTAAGGAAAAAAAGGTCTTATTTCAAGGAAAAGGAATAATTTTGAATAGTCATATAATGTTATTGTGCTGAGCTGCAATAATCTGTGCTAAGAATGGCACCACTTCCCTTTTTCTGTGTATACGAGTGTGAATGTGTAATAGTTCCTAAAAGATTAATGGCTCCTTTATTCTATGATAGATGGTTTAATGTTCATTTGCTGTACTTGCAATTCATCAGTTATTTAAGGTGGTCCTCTAAAATTACAAAATTATGGGAAAATTAATATAACTCTTAGAAATCACCAGCTGCTCTCACTCCTCCATGGGGAAGACTGCTAAGTTGGTCATTATGTTGTTCTTAGCCATGTTCTTATCCTGCAGCCCATGGCAGCAGGGCTGAGAGCAGGGGCTGCTGGCATCCCTCACGTGCTGGGACAGGGCTGCCACCCCTCCAGACCCTCAGCTGCCCTGTGGACTCCCTACCCACCACTATTCCTTCTGCCCTCTTCACCTTGTCCTCCCACAGGGCAGCCACAGCAGAGGAACGAGGGGCAAACACAGAATTCCATCCCCTCACAGGGCCTCCAGTCCCTCTCAAACAGATTATTTTGGGTTTATTGTGACCTGAGGGGAAGCAGGGAGTGTTTACAGCATTTACTGCATCACACCTGCTGAGGGTGTTGGTGCTGGTGGCCGGAGCTGTGGGCAGCCCCCTGGGAGAGGCTGCAGAGGGACTGTGTCACAGGGAAGGGATGTGAGGAGCACAGAGCAAACGCTGTGACTCTCAGGGTGATGCTGGAAGCAAAAGTGCCTTCAAAAAGACCTCAGGATGGTGACAGGAAAACAGTTTTTCTTCCTTCTCTAATTCAGTAGTCAAAAGATATGAAGAGTCAGAAAAATTTTCTCAGCAGAGAAAATTCGATGATTCAACTTACAACCTTAAATTTTGACGCAGTCTCCATTTTTTCCTACTTCAGCCTTTGCTGCTGAGGAATTTGTTTTGAATGTATCTGTGCACCCTCAGTAGGACCCCCATGCTACCAATGCTGCAGTGTGAACAGAATAGCTGTGGGTTCTGCCCTTTATTAGGCTCTACCACGCAGCTGGTTCTTGTTGGGCTCTCAGCTGATGCCAAGGACCTGATGGGCTAAGTGCTCCCAGCTTAGACCAGTGTACTGGTCTTTTCTGTCTTTTTTGCAGTAGAAATGAAAGACAAAGGTTTTGAGCATATTCTTATATTTTCCTCACAGTGTGCTCTAATGTTTAATGGAGAAAAAAACCAAATAGAAGATCTCTGGTGTAACTGAGCAACCTCAGTAGGTACAGGGTGTTTGGAAAGTGCTGTGATGAAGAATGTAAAAGAGTTCACTAGCACTGTCTTTTGATTATTTGGGTGAGTGGAGTTTAAAAAAATATATTGTTTGGTCAACACTTCATGGTATAAAGGATAGTGAATTATTTTAAATTACCTGGTAAATCTTTTTCTTTTTTCTTTGAGCTACCTGGTTGCTTCTCTGAAGTTCTAAGTATGTCCTGCTCCCACTGGTGTCATGGGAAGAGGACAGTTCCCTCAGCATGCAGCAGTAAGTGCACAGGATTTTTCTAGACACAATCCTAGGATTCATATTAGGTGTTACGTGCCTCAGTCAATGATTCATAAAGCTGTCTTCCTTCATTTATCCCTCCCTGAAAACCCTTAGCCTGATCATGCTTAGGGACAGTTCTTTTGCGATGTTTTGATTCTGCTACTGCAAGGAGTTTGTGACTGAATTGCAAACAGAACATATCAGACAATATGCAGCCTTAAGATGCCCATAAAAATCGCAGGTTGTGGCGAACTTCAAATTGGTTCAGTTGTTTATTCATTTTTAATGGGGCAAAGTAGTGGATTTCCACAACAATAAGACCAGGCATGGAAACAGTCTGTGTTCCCTTTTTCCCCAAACTTCAAAGACAGTGGGGTCCTGAAATGAAAGTAAAGCATTCTGAAATAATGAGAAGAAAAAAAATAATGTTCTTTTTATTTTCTGAAAATGTTATTCCCCAGTGAGGGATAAAAGTAAGCATTAAATAACTCTTATAGACAACGCTCACATTTCCTACCTTTTCTTAAGTTTTTGTGCAAAACGTGCTGGGTTTGGAATCTCCGAATAATCACTAAATCTTCCTAAAGTTTTCAAATTTTCTGTCTAGATATTTGCTTATCTTCTCTCTCACACTTGCTTTTAATGTCTGAACACTTAAAATTCAGGCATGCTTTCCACCTCTCCTCATTTACCTCCAACAGCTCAACCTGCAATTTATTGTGAGGATTGCACCTATAAGTAAAACAGGATCAGACCTTAATTTGATCTGCTATTTATCCGTTGTGTTAATTGTAGCCACAGGGTTGTATTAAGAAAGTCAAAAAGTACCACTTGTAACTACAGAGTGGCTCTCACCTTTTAAATGGAAAAACACTCGTTTTCTAGAAAAAATAGGAAAAAAGTGGTTATGAGCTAAATGAAGAAGGCAGAAGGGTTTCTGTTTTTCCATTTTTAATGTAATTAATATAATGTTGGCACCCAAAATGTAGCTATCTGGGTGCAAGCCTGCTCCTAGCTTTTACTGCTGCTGGTGGGAACAGATGTGTAATTTCTCACACTTTTGTTTGTTTGTTTTTTTAAGCTGCAAATGGGGTTCTTGTTAGGCTAATGGATCTTGGGATTTTTACTTCATAATAATCAGGAATTTCATCTGCTTATATTTCTGAATGATGGATTCTTCATATGCTCTGGGTTTTTGGGTTTATTTTCTCAAGAAAGAAGACAATAATTTACAGTATGAATGACTGAAAAAAGATTGAAAACTTGTTGAGAGAAATTCTAGTCCTACCAAGCCACCACAGTGGTAAATTCCTGGTGGCCAGAAAGGCTTTGACTGAGGAATCTGTGTTATCTTTCATAGTGGCCACTGAAAACAAGCCTGAGAATAGTAAATTAAAAGAAAAAATCCCACCTTAAATATCTTTCAGGGCAGACTTGAAAATAGAGGTATATAAATTTTATATTTAGAATTTATAGGTTTAGAAGTATCTAATAGGTTTAGAAGTACCTAATTCTCTTAGGCCCCTCTGAAAGTCTTAAGAGGCTTGAACTTTTTGGACAATGAACAATAAACACTTTCAGTTCTCAGCTTTGGGGAGCAGCGTTCCTCAGCTGGCAATGTTTCTGCTTCCTCTCACTGAGAACAAAGCCTGCTGAAGTCTAGGACTCTCTGTGAGATCTGTAATAGGGCTCCTGGAGGGGAACTATTGCCCCAAAACGCTGATCTGAACAAACTGGATGCTTTGTGAAGATGTTTGCTAGTGGGTAGCACCTTTCACCTGTTTATTTTCCCTTTCCTGTGGTCTGGGTGAGTTTTGACAATACTACAGGAGCGAGATATATACAGTCTAGAGAGACACAAGTGCAGCCGGATTTCCTTGTGTCAGTGCCATGGGAAGGCAGTTTTCCTGGGTGTTGCAGCATCCATTAAGGAGAAAAAGGGTTGAGAAGAGATAGGGTGGCAGTCTACAGAAAAGAAAGGTGGTAAAATTGGAGGTCAGATCAGTTTCCCTTCTTTGGTTTGTGTGATGCGAATACATTGGATGCTTGATACAATTATGCCCTCCTTACCATGCCTTGTGCCAAGTCAATACCTCTCAAAGGTCTCTGATGACATTTCAAGGGTGATGAATTTTCTGATGAATTTTCCTGGGTGTGGAAGTTCTGTTCCTCAAGTATAATGTGGTATTTTCTTAAGCTGAGAAATAAGTGGAGAAGAGCGTTGCAGTTACCATTAGCTCTCATACCACACTGGGTAAAGATATACCTAAAGAAATTGCAGTTCTGGCCCCCTGCTGTCAAAGGACAGATGTTAATGGCCATTTTAAATAACACTGAGTTTCCATACCCTTCCTGCTGGCCAAAAAAGGCCCTGACATCAAGGATGTGCTATGTCTAGTGCTTGTTTTTGAACCCAAGTGCTGAGAAGCCTGTCTGGCACTGCATTATATAATGTGCCATTCCAGACTGCAGGCCACACAATGTGTATGTTGTACTAAAGGCCCCTGAAAGGGTATGTGTGGGTTTTCCTTTTAAATATCACCTGCAGGTAAATGCTGTTTCTGGAGCCATGCTTCTGTGTCGGCACAGAACAGTGGGGTGCTGTACAATACCAGGTTGTTTTCTGCATGACAGTTATAGGGTCACCCTTGCTATCCTGCATGTGGTTGAGCTGATTCTTGATTAGAGATCAGAAGGGGATTTTTGGCAAGGGTGTAACAGCAGAAATCTGAAGAAAGCTTGTACTTTGGAGACTTAGCTTTATTGTGGACTCTAACTGTACTTTACTTGTTGTCTTTTTTGGACCTTGTTCTCTCTCTGCATTTACCTAACAACAATAAAAACTTTTGTGATGTCCTGTATCCTTACTCAGTCAATGGGATGAGGGAGACTCCATCTGCTGTTGTTCATACTTAGAATTTATGGTCGCATTGACATAAAATTACAGGGTGCTAATAAATTGAGTGACAATTAAGAGACGTGACTACAGAGAGGAGAGAGACAAAAATTAATGGTTATTCCTTAACTCTGCCTACTCTTTCTATTCTGCATTCTGTTTTGCTGGATGGTTTAATTTTGGAATGATGTTTTTTAATGTGTGTAGCCCAAAGGTGTGTTTTTGTTTTGGTTTGTTTTAGGTTTTTTTTTTTTTAAATTTTTGCTTTTTATTTGTTAAGGAAGAAAATTGATTCCTTATGTTTCATACATTAGGTTTCCTTAACATTTTTTTCAACATGCATAAAATTATAGATCTCTGGAGAGAATGAAATACCACAATATAATACTGCACCCAAACTCTTTATTTCTCCCCTCTGCTGCCAAACCTTCAAAAAATCACAACATAGCATTAATACATTTATGGGTACTGGTTTTCCATGTTTGATATAAAGTAAAGATATAATGAGTGCCCAGGCATAAAAATATGTAATGTCAGTTTGTGGGGGATAGATACATTTCTGGGGAATAAAGCCTTGAATCTGCTGCCCACAAAGAGTCAGAGTGGAGGAGAGATTTGGTGTGTGAGGATTAATTTTAACAGTGCCATCCCGTGTGTGGCTAAGGAACTACACTGTAGGCTCTAGAGAGTGAACCAGCACCCTTGAGAAAATTGAAAAGATGACATCAAATTTTATAGTAGAAGCAGATTTTATGAGAGTAGTAAATGGTACCTAACATAAACCAAGAGACAGGAAAAGGTATTATTCCCAGTTTATGACTGTTCTGTGAACTTAGGGCATCATACTGTGTTTGGATGTATGAGTCTTTCAAACCAATGAGAAAGAGCATCACTTTTGTGGACTATTGGGTATTTTTCACTGTTTGCTTGATTTGCATCATTAAAGCTAAATGCCTTTTCTGAGTGCCAGTTGTGGAGCAGACTGTGTAAAGTAGGTCCTCCTGACAAGCTGCTCCCAAGGAAGCAAGAAAGTGGCAGTGGAGTCTTTCTCCAACTACATATCTGAGAGGAGGCGCTCAGCGTATTAAAATGAAGTTTTGTTTGTGGCTCAGCAAGACAGATAACAGTTCTACTCTGAATAAGTCATTTAGTCTGTTATTGCACCCTCCAACTGTATTATTCAAACTGGTTTTTCCATTTCCAGTTAAATTTTTTTTCTTTCTAAATTTTTCTTCCTTCAGGTTCTCTATCGATCCATCCATCCATCCATCCTGCTAACCTCTCATATCCTTCATGCATCTCTTGCTGGCAGTTCTGAGCTCTGTAGTCTCATTTCCTTTCTCTCCTCCAGGATTTTGCTTTTTCTTGTTTTGTCTGTTCTGATTTTGTCTTCTCATTTTTTCCTTACAGTATTTCCTCTCTCCACCTTCACTTTGCATGGACTACATATCAAGTCAGCTAGCTGAGTGGGTATGTGGAACATTTGAGAAAGCCAGAAAAAGGTAGAGGAGGGTAAGGAAAAGAACTCTTTGAGTAGTTGTTTAAAGAGGGACTTGTGTTTCCAGTACCTACAAAGGGGAAAAAAAGGGGGGAAAAAAAAAAAAAAAAAAGGATGGGAGAAGTAAAATATTGAGAACACTTCTGGTGAGCTCCTGTTCATTTTGAATCCTGTCAGCAGGGAATCCAGCTACAATAACAGTAAGTTATTAGTTACCTTGTTTTATATCCATAGATTATGACACCATTTTTACAGGTAAATCTCTTGTGACTTCTCCCTTCTCCCTTCTTTCTCACAAAACAATTTGAAAAAGGAATGGATTACCAAATATTTAAGAAGCCACTTAAAAAGTCTTTTTTTCCCCTCTTTTCATCAACTTCCTCCATGCCAGCATGTGCAGTAAGTTCCTGTGCCTGAGGATTTGCACCAAACCCACATTTTGAACCAGGCTGTACATAATAGGCGCCTCTGTTTGTTCCCGCCAACTGAAGCTCCCAGCAGTGGATGGAAAATCAGACATCCAGCACTGCACAATAAATCTTATTGTAATTCACTCACTTAGCATCACCACAAACAGGCCTTGAAAAATGTGTCGTGTGTGCTTGAAATCATACTTGTGCTCCTGCCATTAAAGAGCAGAAAAAAAAAAAAACCCTTGTAAAAAAGTTTCATTTACTTTTTTGTTATAAAATACTTTTTACTGGTGCCAGCTGGAAGGAAAATGACCCAGTTAGATCTCAAAATTATGATGTAGCTTTAAGTGCTATGTTTAGATTAACTGCCAAAATGTTAGTATAAAGTGGTAGGTGTTTGTGCTGCAGATAATAACTAATGTACTGTTGGTCAAGATAGGCCACTGTTCTGTTATTATTGTATGGATCTTATGACTAAACATTGGAGCAAGCCTAGTGGAACAACAATATTTTACTGTGCCTGGAATACTAGCTTGTCAGAACTTAATTGGGGTGCCAAAAACCTAATGAATCAGACGGGGAAGATGTTTTTTTTTTTTTTTTCCCTGTCTGCTGATAGTTCTGATTTGTAGTCCTTCCTCTAAAGTGAATCGTATTTATCTCATGTATTTCCTGGCAAGTGCTGTCTCAAATACAATCAGATCTCTCTGATTCTCAAATGATTATGGTCTTCCAAAGACAGTGAAAACATCTTTGGTTTCTTTTTTATTTCTCCCCTTTGCTTGTGAGACAGGGTTAAATGTGTTGTATATTTTAAAGGACCTGGCATACAAGGAAAAATCAAGGTTAAAAGCACTTCAGAACTCAAGTTGTGCTGATGTGTATGACCTTTGGGCCTAGAATTAGCTATTTTTACTCTGTTGATATAAAACATTAACCTCAGTCAAATGCTTCTTGCAAGAAATGAAAACAAAACTGTGATGTTTAAATACACAATCTAGATGTACCTACACCAGTTGCCATGAAAAAGTCAACATTTGCTAACAGACACCACATGGTGGATTCTGTGGTACTGCAGCTTTTCCCTTGAAAAGGAAGGGAAGTACCTGTGGGAGAGGAAACATCTGAAAAATCTTGAATCTACATGAACTCCTAACCAAGCTTCTGTTGTCATCAGCCCTTGCTTCTCACTTTCCCAGCTCCCTGTTCTGCTGCATCCAGGCAATTTTCATGGTTAGATGATGTTCAGTAATGTTGGGTACTTGTCTTCTGTCCCTGCTTGTGACTCCTGTGTTACTGCTGTGAGGAAAGGTTTGGTAAAACATACCAGATGTTGTATTGGATTTTTTCACGTGTGTGTTTGGGTGGTTTTGTCTGTTTGTTTGTTTGTAGTTTGGGGTTGTTTTTTTGTTTGGTTTTAATGAGGGAGAGATTAATTTGAAGCAAACCAAGATATACTTGTAGATGTTTCTTGGTCTAGTTCTGCCTTAGAACTGAGCTGTTCTTAGTGTTGTGTTTGGTCTTCATTTTCATAGCTGATAGGGCTTCTAAATACCACTTGGGCCTATTTTCAGGAAAAGGGTGTTCAGAATAACCTCTAACTCTTGATTAGTCCTGGTCTAATGGACGGCAATGCCATCTACACACTGCTTACAAAAGCAGCAGATTTCCAGGGAATATGTAAAGAGCAGCTTGCTGAAATTTGCTACATTTTCCAAAGCCTCATCTTGGACACTAGAAAAGGTTAAAAGAAAAGGATATTGCCAAACAACATACCCAAGATAAAATTTATGTTCAGAATCTACACCAAACAAGATTAACTTTCAAATTTTTTCAGGTATCTGTGTAAAATCTAGTAAAAAATGTTCTGCATCTGTGGTAAACAATAGAGAGAGAGATAAGTTAATATTTATGCTTTATTTAAATGGAATTTAATAAGATACTTTCTGTTTTAGTGCCTGGCATTTCAGGAATGGAGAGGGAACAACTGGTGATGTTTCAAATAGGAGCAGTAGTATGCTTCAAATAATGCTATTTTATTGATCTTTTTACAGCAATGCTTTCCTTAACATTCAGAATGGCCAAAGATTTATGCAAGCTCCTCTGGCTGCCAAATTAAAAGAACAGTGGGACTCCTCACTGAGTCGTATGAACAGGGCATGGTGTAAAATGGATATGATTAAAATACAGATTAAAACTTCACATCTATGGTCACAGCTACTAAGACAGCTGTCCTCTGAACTTTGCTTTGTTAGCGTGCTGACATTTATAGCCTAAGTTTTGACCCTTCTGAATTGGGAATGCGGTAGACAGTAGTGTTTTGAATTCAGTAAGAACGTGCATCTAATGAGTTTTCCTTCTCTACTCAATCTAATATTAAATACACTTGAGGTTTTATTGCAAGTTCTCCTTCTTGAATTCCTAGAATGAAAACGTAACATCTCAGCCTTTATCGTACCAGGAAGTGATCAGTGGAACGCTTTAGAAAGTGAATACTGTTTATTTTAATTTGCTACTCCAATTAGAATGTTCAATAAGAAAATACTTTTAATTAAAATATGGATACTAAAAATACAACATTACTCTTTTTCGAACTAAGGTGTCTAAAATAGACAGCCCTATGGAAATATAGAAGTTTTTACTACTTTTTATGAGAGCTGTGGCTGAAATATTTGCAAAGATGTCCAGCAATGAAAAACAGGGACAGTACCACCAGCTGGCACAGGGACTGCATGGTTAGAGTGAAATTGTGTGAGGGTACTGAAGCTTTTTCCTATGGAATTTAATAGCAGAAGTGGACCTAATGTAGTGACAAATGCACAAACACAGGGCTTCTAAATGCTCCTTTGAACTACTTCCAGAAACAGGATAGAATGTGAGTCCCAGACTAGCAAGCTGTGATAGAAAGGATGTGGTGGGAAAATTGACCTTTGGATTTTTGTGTTGACTGCTGAAGTCCTGATTCCCAAGCCGTTATCCTCCTTGTTCCTACTTGTGTCACCTCTCAGAAGTAAGTCTCAATTGATGCTGGCACATTTCTATCACTGCACTGGGTTTTTAGGTGTGTGGTTAAGTTTGGTGAAGGTTTTGCTCAGTCTTACCTGAGGGTTAGCTTTTTTATTGAAAGACTGAGGTTTTTGTGTGTTTATATTTGCTATCTGGGAGCTATAAAAGGAAACCTCAACAATCAAAATTCCATGCTTTGTTTTTCTTAGTAATGTGAAACTTTCAGAGGAATTAGAAATAATAGGTCTTGCGTTTAGTTTGTTTATTTGTTTTGGATTTTTGTCATGGTTTTGTTTTTGGTTTTTGTTTGTTCATTTGTTTTTAGTTTTCATTTTGGCTTGGGTTTTTTTTTTTGGTACAAAGAGTATGTAAATGCGAATCTCTACTTGCCTGACAATTGTAGTTTGATGCTGTATTTTTTCCAAGTGTTGCAGAAATTGACAGGTCAAAACCTTCCTTATTAATAGCTCTAGGTTTGCAGGGATGGGAATGGCATCCAGTTCTGCTGAGAAACAGCTGAGTATCTGTATCTGGGAGTTTGAGATATGTATGTGCTTTTATTTTTCTTGGTGAATGTGTAGTAACTAAAAGGAAGGGTGTGGGTTAAGAATCATGTGAGTATAGGTACTTCTGTTGGTAAGATTTATGTCACATATGTTGCAAAACTCCTTTCTAGACAACACGCAATGTTTCCATTAACTGCAGCAGTCTTAGAATCTGTACCATAAATAACAACACTGTGAGTTCATCTCATGTGTTCACAGCATATAGGATAACCACTGCAGGAGGGGGAAAGTCATTAAGGAAATTCTGTGCAGAGTCATAGCTACAGCACGATACAGCTATGACTGCATTCCTTGTAGTCTAGGGACAGAACATGTAGTTATATTCTATCAAAAGTAAAGGTACTTCTTAATTATGTCAGTTTGTTTCTAGACAACAAAGCAGTCCAAGCCAAAACACTGTGCCTGAACAATCTTCAACTTTAGTATAGTTTAAAATCCCAGGTTTGCTCCAGCCTGAAATGTCTCTAGATCCTTTGTGGGCACAGTTGAACCCCATTCCAGCTTTAATGTTTATCTAGGTAGTGCGAAAATTGTAATGATAATTTACCTCAACTGCTGACATGCTTGCTATCTTCAAGTATTCCACATAATTTCCCTGGGATAATGAAATTGTATTTTGGATGGCCAGTGATGTTATCTCAGGTGTCCTTACAGTTAAATACTGAAAACTGGATTTGGCTGTGTATTGCCATGGATGAGTAAAGGGATCTGTGGCCACAGGGAGCAGCCTTGCTGATGAGGATGCTGCTTGGTTTTGCAGTGAAAGAAGCTGCCTGACCACTCCAGTCAGCTGAAACTTTACAGCCTGAGTCCTACACCTCACAAAGCCACGAGGCTGCTGGAGGACCTGAACATCTAATTGTTCATTTACAGACCTAGGAGCCTGCTCTGAATCCTCTGCCTTGCATGTTTTACACAGAGACATGTGCTGGGGATTCTGTTGGGTCCTACCAACAGTTTCAGTTTTAGGAGGTGTGTGTTGTCATGAGTTCCATGCTGTGCTGATTAAGCCACATACTTCACTAATCAAGCTGCAAAGTTAAGTAGGTGAAATTTAATAGACTCTACTAATCAAGGTGCATTCTTTGTTGAGCAAGCTGAATACTTTAAATGTAGAGGGTTTTTATGTACTCTGTTAGCTGGCTTGGCGGCCTCTCATTGCCTACATACACGGCTAGCAAAAAGCCACCAGGAGCTGTTCCATTACTGACAATGGAAGGAATGTGAGCTTTCACTTTGATACTTGTTCCAGTGGAGCTTAGGGAAGAAGTAATCAAAATTAGCCCTAGTGAGCAAATGACACTATTTCCCTTTGATAAGTCTCATTGGATTACACTGGAACACATTCCTAACGTAGCAGTTCCCACCAATAGCAAGGGTACACGTGTTCCACACAACCCTTGCACCTCAATTTGTCTGCAGGTTTCTCATTGGATCATAACTGGTCTTTAAGGCCCTCTCATGATACCTTTTGTCCTTGTTCTGGTAATCTTAATTCAGTTTTAATTCTGAGCTCTTTATCCAACGAACCTCAGTCACATTTTGATTGGCAAAGGCAGAAGAATAGTGGGTTTGTGTCTTCCTCTCTTTCCAGGAGCAGACAGGACATATTGGAAAATATGTGGAGGCAAAAAGCAGTGGCTGCAGAAAGTTGAGCAGCAGCATCATTCAACACTAGAATTGTGCAAGTTACATGGAGCCAATGTAACAAATAAAATATTCTAACTAGCTTAGGGAGAGTAAGTATGTAATTAGAAAGGCAAAATGAAGCATGTAGATAGGGAGTGAAGTTGAAAGTAAAAGGGAGGAGAAGAAAATTAATATTGTGAGCAGAAGTGATTTTCACAAATTTCTACCCTGAATTCACGTGTGGTAATAAGGATCCATATATTTCCTGTTTGTGTTGCAAGTTCACATGTTATAGCTTTGATGCTCTTCCAGGTCTAATCTAGGGGTGACCACTCCAGTGGTCTTTCTCTGTTTGCAAAATGCTGATGGATTCATTGCACCTATTACAGGGAAGAACAGATTCCTTTGGTCTGAGTTAAGCCTTCTTCTGCCATTTTGTTTGCTTCACCCTGTGAATTTTAACACAGGAACATTTGTAGCTGACAGTGTGCAGTGGCACCCTTCTGTTAGGAAAGATTTTTGTCTGTATGTTTCAGCAGCCTAAATAGTGTCATATGAGAAATATTGGCTGTTTTAAAAAATTGCTTGTTCTTTCTGGTGTCCATATGCAAGTAAGGTAAGTAAAATTCCCAGCCAGTAAAGGCTTCTGAGCATAAAAAAATAAAAAGAGAACTAAGATGGGTGTACAAACACACCTCCTCACAGGTGATTTCCATGTGGAGTGCTGCTGGGTAGGAAAAAGTTGTGCAGAATGGGTAAAAGTTTAGTTTCAATTATTTTGGAAATATCTTCTGCTCTATTCAGTCTACATGGAGTGCAATGCACTCAGCTTCAATTCACCAACTTGTTTTTTGTTATTGTATTTATGCCTGTTAGTTTTTGACATATATGCTTTGGATCCAACCACTAATTTAAGCTTAAAGCCATCAGTAATTGAGTAAATGGCTTTTTTTTCTGGTTGCTTATTGTCTCAAGGGCCATAGTGCTGTAATTCTTTTTGGTTCAGAATGATTACTGAACATTATCGTCTTGTCATATTTTATCTAATCTATATCCCTCTGGTGGGGGTATATGCAGGGAGAGATGAGGCATGTGTGATTGTAAGGAAGGTATAAATGCAGCTTCTAAATACTTGGTTAATATCTGCTGTCAAACTGGTGACTTTCCAGGCTATCGACATAATGGTTTCCAGACACAGAAAATGCTGCAGTTTGTTTGTCATCTGAATTATTGAGATGTCCTCTGCTTTACAGTGAATCAGTAAAATATTGTATTACACTTAGTAGGAACAACCAAGTGACATAAATTATTAAAATTAAATTGTGCTTCTCGACATAAGCAAGCAGAATGCAGTGCAAAGCAATGACTGTGGTGTATTGGGTTTTGGTGGGTTTCTTGGGGGGAGGTTGAGGAGGGTTGGTGCCTTTTTTGTTTGTTTTTTCTTTGTTCACCAAATGAGTTGCTCAAATTAGGATTCCACATTAGTGAAAAATAATTAGTTCCACTGTAATTTTAAAATTTTTATTGGTGACCCCTGTAGAGCAAGGACTTCTTTTTTGATACGTATAGCAGAGGTGTTCATGGTGTACATGATAGAGATCTGGTCCAAAACTGAACTGGGTTTGATTGTTCAACAGGTATTGTATACAAGTATACAAGTGGATCAGTTGCATAAGACAACTAAAAACAGATTTAACTTGCTTTTTCTCTCTTAGGCTTTCAAAGCAGGAATTTCTGTTGTGTGAACTTTATTTATTTTTTTTTTAAAGACCAAATGCTTGCAAGAATTTTGCTTGAAAACTGTTGGAATTAAAGTTTGACTGCCAGAAGGCTTCATGAGTTCAAGCTGCAAGGGGCAAGCACGTCCATCGCGTGCCACACAGTGTCAGCGTAAAGCCTCAAAGAGCGCGTAAATTCCACAAGATGTAAATTCCACTCAGTAGCGCGCAGGTTGATTGCGGCTCAACATCTACATAGGCTCTTTAATTAAGAGTAAAGGTCAATAGGTTAAATAAGTAACTTAATCAGAAAATTATGCAGAAGTGCCACAAATCACATGCATTAGTCAACCCTTGAGATCGATAGGGTATGCAAATCGATCCGTAGAGTATATACTGTGGGACTTCAAGTACCGAAACATGCAGTGTGATACTACAAACACAATAGTTTATAGAGTTTGTCTCCCTTGACAGCTCAGCAGTTATTTATTTATTTCTCAGTTGCACCTTTGCTGTGCCATGCACAGTGTTTGATTCCCAGGTCTGAGCTCATCCTGAGTGTTGTGCAAAGCTATGAGTGAAGCTGGGGTTTGTATGAGTAAGGGAGAGGTTTCAAAGCATGCATGGTGGTGGTGTAACCACCAAGGTTGGGTAAGGGGCAGGGAAGGCAACAAGGCTTCTTTAACTAGGAAGACAGGGCGTAGGCCCTCTGGAATATCAGAGCAGCAGGGTCCAAACTCTCTTCTCTGCTGTGGTTTGCTTGGCACAAGGAAGAGGTGACTGATTTACGGCTTCCTCATTCTCCCAGTGCCAGCCTTGACCTCAGCGCAGGATAGAGAGCTGCTTTCTCTTGTGAGAGCTGGGGCAGGCCTAAGTGCAGGATGTTCCAGCCACAAGCCTTCCCCTGTCCCTGTTTATTTGACAGGACATGGGGAGTTAGGACCAAATGTTCAGCATGTGCAGGTTAGCTCCTGGCACCTCTGTGGACCTATGCCCAGATCGAGTCATTTTCTCTTGGACTTCCTTTGCTAATTGCTGGAGTCTTGTTCTGCACTCGTTAAAGAGCAGGTCACTGTTGCGTGTAAGAGCCCAGACCATTATTATTGATGTCTTGTTGCAGGAGGAGGCCATTGCAAATGTTTAGAGAGATGTCCAGGTTCAGTAAAACCAGCAGTGTTTGGAAGGATTGTTGATTGGAATAAATCACTGAATGATTGGAAATGCATTCCATAATAATTCCAATAATTCCATAATTTGTAAGTGATACATTTCCAAATAGTAGGAGCAATTTTTATCACCTGGTGGGATACAGTGTAGTTTCAGTGTAAAGAAATCTGTTATCAAGTCAGAGATACACTGAGATCAGATGTTCAGCTCCTCTTCAGATCAGCAGGGAACTCGGGGCAGCATATCTGAAAAGAAACCACCAACAGACCAAGCTCAGGGAAGGGAATGATTTGAATGTGCTCACAGAAAATATGCAGATTAATTGTGTTTGGTTGGAACTGTGCTCACTCAGTGTCGTCTTTTTTAACTCTTCCACATAGTTTCTGAAAGTAGACAGAGTTGTTATGGAAATAAGGCAGATGGAAACCCCCCTCCTCCTGTAATCATAGTGTGATGGACTCCTTGGCAAAGGAGCTGGGATTTCCTTTGCACAAACATAAAAGTCATTGGTGTTTAGCAGTGGAAGTGCCAAGTGGCATTCTATTGTCTTTCTCTTGTCTTCTCTTTCCTTTCCACTTTGTCTCCTCGTTTGAGAAAGTCATGTCTGAATGTATCTGAGCTGATGCATTGTTGCTAAGGAACTTCATGGGAGGATCCAACCCAGCAGTACAATATTACTGAGAAAGATGGTATTGGAACTATTTAAAAAAAAAATGTTTTCCCCCTGATTTACAGAAATCACATTTCTGTGTTTATCTTTCTGTCTTTTTGCCCATTTCTGTTCCTTCAATACTTTTATTTTGTTTGTTTTCAGGTTATGTAGTGTGTTATACTATTTTGGTGACTTGTCACCTAAGTTTGTTTCCAGAAATCTGAGCTTAAAATTCTGTTTCAAGCCGTAGGCTACTTCTGTATTTACAGTCTGCTTAGTGAGTTAATCATGTTATCACGTTTTACCAACATTAATCATATTATCACATTTTGCCAATATTATTCATGTTATCACATTTTAAAAATATTATTGTTATTTCTGCTGTGGGGAGAAGCTGCATCGTTACTGAACTTTTAGGATGTTTTCAAGACATAAGTCTTAGACTCTGTGGTTTGTACTGATGTTTTCTAATTTTTATGGAAAAGGGTCAAAATTCCAACCGCATCTCTCCTTGGAAGCAACTTTCAGAGCAGTGGGTGGCTTCAGAATGAGGGAAACTTTGCAGCTCCATACTGGATTTCAGCAGCTGTCTTGTACAACTGTATTATATTTTGTTGGAGTGCTGTGCCTGCCAACATCACTTGTGATTTATCTTTGTTACCTTGGGTGTTTTCCATGTACCTGATTTCAAATAAAACTAAATGAAATTAACAAAAAAAGTAAAATGTCATCTTGGGAAGTTTCCTGTGATCAGATAGATACATGGAAGTAAAAAAATGGAGAAAAAGGGACTATTTCAAGCTAGATAAGAAACTGAAATCTTACTACTTTATTTCAGTTCTCTAATCCTGGAGGTAAAAGGCTTTCTTTTCCCCCTCTCTGCTTCTCTCCTTTTTTTCATTTTTTGTTGTTGCCTGTGAATATCTCAAAAGATTTAAAAGTGATGTAAGTCTTAGAAATGAAAGAGTCAGTAAGAGAAATGCATATTGAGTACATTTCAAATCTCACAATTTCTATTTCAACATTGTGATTTGATAATGGTCTGGCTTGACCTATCTAAATGTTTGTGTTTGGCAATGCTCAATTTCATTGATAATATATTAAAATTCATAGCAGAATTTCTGAGTATCTGTGGAGATGGAGTTTCCTGTAACATCTATCCATCTGCACATTCAGACACTGGCAAAATGTTAAGATCTTTTGTAGTAGCACACACTTATCACTCCCTACTCAGTCTTGAATACTCATGTGTCTCCTGGCAAATCTTTTCATAAAGAAACAATGATTTTTCAGGCTTGAAAGGAAATCCAGGAAATGTTTCCATTTTTCTATGGTTTTGCTGCATAGGTTTGGTGGATCTCAAGCAGTGTTAGGAGCTGAGCAGAATGACTTTCATGTATCTGCTCAAAGTACAGTGGAATTCATCCAAACCTGCTCCTGGCAGTGACCTTCCGAATCTCTCTAGACAAGATTCTAGTTAAATTATTGAGTAAGTTTGACCATATTTTTATCAGCAATGTGCTGCCTATTGGCCTTGCCAGTTAAGAGAAACAGAGTTGGAGTAGAGCATGACTTTGCTGTCTCAGATGATTCTTGCTGCTCTGTGGGCCTCAGGAACGTCAAACGAAGAAGATTTTCTAGCTTCCTCCTCCTCTGTGCATGTGCACATGTTTATACAGCTAGAGAGTCTGTGCTTGTGTGATGCCTTACTCCTGTTCCATGCTTTCATTCTCTGTATGGTCCCATTTTTCATTTCAGCTTCTACAGATGATTCTTAACATACGAATCTTCAATGCTTATTGCATAGCCCCATTTTAGAATCATAATGTTCTTGTTTTGCTGTAGGTTTCATAGAATGAATTGCTTTGTTTTTCATTACCAATAGAAGGTAGAATCAATAAACCTCTGTCATTCAGTCTATATATAATTTTATTAGAAAGGTCTGTGTGGAAGGAACTCCATCTCCAGGCTGAAAATGTTCTATTTAAAAGGTTGCACTGGGACAATGAGTAAAGCTAATATTTTAATGGATGACATCTATATTGTTTAACCAGTGTAACTGATGTTTCTGTTACTAATCTAAATTCTGAAGCCCAGCAGAAGAATGCAAGTGTGTTGCATTATGTAAATGATGTATAGGGTTCACACTGCTGAGAAAAAAAACCCTGAAATAGATATTGAATTGCTAACCCCAAGGCAAGGATCACCAGCTGTCTTTCAGCTCCATAAAGGAGTTGCTAACAGGAGCAGTTCATCTGACTCTCAGCACTACTATCACTTCTTAACTCTTCCAGTGCATGAATCCCCTATTGAACAGAAATAAAAATACTTAAGTTAGTATTTCAAAGCCTCTGTTTCTTTTAAATAGAAAAGAAGAGTAGCACGTTTTTGTAAATCTGTGGGGGTTTTATGGTTATTAAACTAATACACTTTAGGCTATTTGGTCACATTAGTAACTGAAAAATTCAATAAGAACATGAATGTGTTATCACAGCTGATCTGCAATACTTCAGGTGTGTGAGACACAGTATATCTCATTATTATTTAGCCCCCTGAGGTATGCTAGGGTCCTCACAGAAGACACAATCCTTGATAAATAGCAAGTGATTATCATCTCAAGCTCTGGTCCCGCAATTTACTATAGGAGCAGTACTTCCATCTGTGCAGAGCCTTATCTGCTTCAAGGTTTCAGTCACATAAAGAGCTGTCTGCAGGAGGATGCCTGGCTTCAATAGTCCCTTGTTCTCTCGTAGATCCCTATCTGGGTAGAGCTTCTTCTGTGCTCAGGGCCTGCGACTAAACCAGGATACAATTGGCAAACGTTGTTCTGCTGAGGGATCTGGGAGTTGCTGAGGGGAGGTGGGTGCGTGTACATTCTGGTGGTTGTGTTTGTGCATCCTCCCTCACTGCAAAAAGGAGGAGTGGAGGCTTTTTGTCACAATCAGCTTGAGCTCCATTTTTGAAGAAATAGTGTACAGTGTTTAATGAGGACCCGTGTAATCAGGACACCTGCATTCCCAGTATGTTGCCCAGGGAACCAATTTACCCTAATGACAGTGAATGACATTTACTGCTGCTTAGACTAGGGCTTAATTTAAACAATAGTGCACCAGCAATATTTAACTTAATGGGGATGTATTGGGTTCATGCCAGTGGGTTAAGTAATGTTTAACTAGGTGCTAAATGGGTAATAATAGAATAATACTTTGACTTATGTAAGGCCAATATATTCTACCTGGGAATCTCCAAGTATTAAAGAAATGTTACGGTACTATAACTCAGAATATCTGTTTTACAAAGAAAATAATTTTTTCTAATTTTTCAGAGATGTACAGAGAAACTGGGTTTGTCTGGTGTGTCCTCAGTTTGACATTCAGTAATGTATTGATGGTAGCTGTGGATGGACTTGTGAGTGAAGTATTTAATTCATTCACAGTTTGTGCCTGGGATTGATTTTGGCCCCATACTTGAATTTCATAACCTTCTCTTCACTCTCTTAGTTATGCAACAAACCTCCCTTTTTTTCTATTAAATCAAAAGCTCCTGAAATGGTGTAAATCTACAACCTGACATTGTTCTCCACAAACAGTGAGAATCAGATAAAGCCTGAAAAATATTGGTGTAATATGCAGTTATAGAATGAGGCTTTGGTTTTGCTCAACTTCCAACACCATTAAGATGTCGGAGTCCAGAGACAGTGGACTTTCGGTCAATAAAGGGAGATGGTTTAGAAGTCAGAAACATGATTTTTCATTGTGTTATTTCATTGTAATTCTAGGATTTAGCTGTACCACGCAAACCATTGTGAAAGCTGCTGTGCACAAGAAACTAATTTCACAATGTTGGTGTCTAAATCCCAGTAAAATTGTAGACTGTTAAATACTGGAGACTTGGACTTGTCAGAGATGGGTCGTGCCCTGCCTGCAACTCCAGCTGTAAGCTTCCCTGCACGTGTGGTTTCAATTGCCTGCATGTCAAGGAATCAGGGCCCAGCTCTTGCAGTCCAGCTGTTTAATCTGGACTGCAGCTGCTAAAGCAGAAAAACATCTGCAAAGAGATAAGAAAGGTAAAAATGCAGGCAGAACCATGATTGTTGAGAGAGGGTCATTAGTACTCAAGGGCTCTAGAAGAGAAAAAGCCATCATGGAAAGGGATAGAATCTTAAAAGGGAAAGGGGAGTGAGGAAACTGGGGTCAAAGTCTGTTTACCAACAAATAATTGCATTACACTTCTCAGATAAGTGTATCCTGCTTGCTCTATCTCTTTGTGCTTGGTTAATGGTGCTCAAACAAGTGATATATTGTCACCACAGGCCCCCAGATGGGTAATAATTAGCACTGACTCCACGATTCTCAGAAGGCTGATCAATCACTTTATTATACTACACTTTTTAGGAAGCCCATTGCCCTTACAGACAGTCACAATACAGGTGGACCCAATTGGTCCTGAATCCAAACACCATCACCACTGGCCAACTAAGAAACCACCCTTTGGTAAACAAATCTCCATAACACATTCCACATGTTCACAACAACAGGTGCAGCAAGTGAAGATAAGAATTTTTTCTCATTCTTTTCTCTGATCTTCTCACAGCCTTTCACAGAAAGGCCTGGGAAAGTTATGTGCTGCTCTCTGTAGCCAGAGAGCTGCTGCCACAATATATGGCTCCAAAATATCAGCACCTTTAAGGCACCCCCAGCTCATCTCTGTTTTTAGACAGCACTACTCTGCTTGTGGAAAACCTGTTGAATTGACTGGAAAATTTGTGGGGAAAAGGTTTCTGTTTAAATCTGATTTCATTCAGGTTTGTTCTCTCATGCCTCCACAAATGCTGCAGTTCTTAGATTACCATGGCAGTGCTGTACTTCACTGGAATTAGGGATATCTCCACTATAGTGGTCTTAGAATGATTAAGGTTGGAAAAGACCTCCAAGATCACCACCAGGTCCCACTAGGCCATGGCACTGAATGCCACCTTCAGCTATTTCTTCAACACTTCCAGGGATGATGATCCCACCACCTTCCAAGGCAGGACATTCCAATGTTTAACTAACTTTACAGTGAAGAAATTCTTCCTGATGTCCAACCTGAACCACCCCTGGCACAACTTGAAGCCATTTCCTTTTACCTTTATTAATTAATTTGATTAAAAGCTAGTATTCTGCCTAAACCAGGACCAGAAGGGACTTGGATACTGCATTTTCTTTTTGTATAACCAACATATGAATGATGTGTGTATACATATTTATATGCACATACATATATATATAATACTGATGACATATAAATATTACACATGTATGTATACATACATAAAATTATTATATTTATACATATAAGTATATATGAATATACAAAATTCACATAAATATTTTTAAATAAACAGAAATAGAAAGGAAAAGTTAGTGATACTTAAAACATCATGTTTACACCAAGATTATAGTCATGTAAACCTCTTGTAATGTTAAAATATTGCCAAACTGGAATATTGTAGCAAGTATTTTAAGTCTGGATTTATTAAGTATGTTTTACTTTTTAAATAACAAACTATCTAATTGTGCTCTGCCCTAATTTTGGAAAACAGACTCCTCAACTTTTAGACTAGCAGGAGGTTTGTTTCAAATGGAAATTAAGTCTCTTGCAGATAGTTGCAGTGAGATGGCTTTGGACTATTAGTGTATCTCAGTAAATTATTTATTTTTCATAGTAGTTATCAATATTTTTTGCAGAGTGCATATTGATTATAAGGTAGGTACAGCTAACAAAAACGTATTGTATTATGAAGAAATCTTTGGGAAGATAAGCAGTAGAATTTTGTACCTTTAGTGGCAGCAAATAGCACCAGAAAACTTAGTTTTAGTATGTTTGTCAGATTTTTATGTGGTGTGTTTAGTTTGGGGGTTTTTGCCCTCATAATGTGAGGATGAGATATGTTACATCCTTTGTCTTCTGCGGATTTTAAGTGTATTATTTGCTTAGTTGATTTTTTTTGGTGGGTGTTTTGTTTGTTTGTTTTTATTTTTGTTTTTGTTTATTGGTTTTTGTTTTGTTTGTTTTGTTGTTGTTTTCTTGGTTTTTTGGGGTTTTTTTGTCTTCAGAAACAACTGTAGGCAATGTGCTTACATATTTTCGTATAGTGACTTGTTATTTCAGCTCATGTGTTTTGTTTTGGTTTGGAGTGTGAATTAATAAAGCATTTTGCCAGGCATATCTATCTGCTTTCTTGCACTAAGAAAACTCCCCTCGCACTGGGTGCAAGAATAGTATAGCCTCAAATTGAAAAGAATTAACTTCTTCTGGGCAAGAACTTCTTTAACTTTAGTGAGTGGAAGCTAAGTCACCAGATTTGGAAAATGTATTTACTTTACACTGGGTTCTGTCTATGCCCAAGCAAACAGGGGGTCCATATAGGGGAACCTGGAAGAAATCGGCTGAAAGGGAACTCTTCCTTCTACAAGAAAAAACCAGCACAGACTGTCAGAGGATGAGGTAGTTAAACAACTTCTGATCTGGGATATCATTTTCCTTACATGACAGGACAACAATGAGAACCGTATTTCCTTCCAGTGATGGATCCAAGACTGTTTCCCTGGTGACTTCTGTCATATATCAATTCCCTTGCATCAGCCAGTGATTACCAGAGTCCTTGTTCTTTCATGGAAAGCAGAGTAGAGGCTTGTGCTGTGATCTTTAGCCATGATTAAAGCCAAAAATTTGTGTGGAAACAGTTATTGCTCCTTGATAAGTCTGGTACAAATACAGAAGAAGCACATTTTAATCTGTATGGAACATTAGTACAGCAACAACCACTTTACATAAATGTAGAAAAAGTAAAGATCAGTTAAGGCCAGTGGGGGTGAGGTTTGGTAGTCAAACAGGTTAGGAAGACACTGGGTACACTTTTTAAATGCATCTGCCTCTAGATGAAAATAGGATGTATTAAGGTTCTGACTGAACTTGATGTAAGCATCTCTAGTCTGCTTTGCTCCATGAAATGATATCTGTAGGTAAACATACCCAAAGTTTAATAGATAATTTAAATATTATATGTTTATGGATAATATAATATGTTNAACAAGGGAAGTAATTTTGAGGATGACCCTCCACTCAAATTTGCTTTGTTGAAAACAATAGTTGAAAAAATAATTGTAGCTGTACCAGGAAACAATTTTGCAACCTGAGTCGATATATTAGCACTGAGTGTGACTCTTCCCTTACTCCTTAGAAGGATTTCTTCATTTGTCCAGAAATAGCTCTTCATAACTTCCCTCAGAAGTTATATTAATATCCTGCTTCAAGGCTTGACATATGAGGGGTTTACTGGGAAGATGTTTGCTGCGTCAAATTCTACATCAGATCTTGGGAGGTTAAAAGAGTGTGAGATCAGTCACTATTCTACTGATTGATAGGATAGGTCTGGCTATGACTTCATTAAATCTTTCTATTCCTTTGGGTGAAAAACCTTAAAGGGGTGTTATGGCTCACCTCGCTGATTAATAGTAGTTTTTTGTGAGCGACAGAAGTCAGCGATCAGTGCTATAGAGGGTTGCAGGTGTATTGGAGTTTGCTTTTCCATAAACTGTGAAAAAATTGTATTTGCAGATGAAAAAAAATGGAAAACCCCTTTGTATTACAGAACATAATTTAGTAAGTCATAGCACACCTTTCGTTCATGAGAATGGGGGTTCTGCCAAGATCAACAGCAAGGTTCCCTCTGCCAGAACAAAGTATCATGTGCTGTTTTATAGTGGGAAGAGGAGCTCACAAGTGTCAGCCTGCAGCTCTAACGAGTTTGTATGGTCCCCACAAGGGATCTGTGTGACAGGTTCAGAGTTTGTGCTAATAACAGGAACAAGTAGAAAGAGTAGGTGATGGAGGGGGTGGAAATAAACACATGACTGAGCAGTGAGATCCTGTTCTTTCATCTGTTTCTTGAGGCAGAGTCAAGGGAGAAAAGACAAAAGTGAATAAGAGGATGATGTTTTCTCTGTTTATACTAAGTGTATTTCTCCCACATGAGTGATAATCCTGAGTCCTGGCAAGGAGCAAGGCTGTTTTCCTTCTGTCTCCGCTTAGTGAGGTCTTAGGAAATGTTTTCCTCCTGGCATCATTTTCTCTAGGGTGGTACATGCTAGCACACTTTTCCAACAATTTATAGGCAAGTTAAGACAGAAGGTGTAAAACTCTTGTTCACAATGACAGGGGATGGGGATTCCTTTGGCCGTGCTGTGCCACAGACAATCTCCTGATATTCTACTTGGATTTCTGGAGCTCATTCAGCCCTGAATCTGTAGACATGGATAAAAGCACTGCTTGCTGTGTCTGCTTTGCAGTATCTCCTGCAGGAATACATCTTTGTTTGAAATATATTTTTAAAAAATAGGAATTATTTGCAAAGATTAAGAAAGAAACCCTAATGCTTATCAGAGATATTAAAAACACAAGCCCACAACTTTAGGGAAGAGTGAGGAAATTTGCAATTAAGAATTCAGGTGGTTATTTCCAGTTTGAGGTATGTGTGATTGAGGATAATTTTAAGAAACACAATTGAATTAATGTCTAAGTCTAAGATCAGTCTGAAACTGCGGATAGAATCCTTCTTCTCTCCAAAAGTGGTGAAAAGTATAGTATAATTTCTGTGAGAATTCAATGCAGTTTGGTTTCCAGGGTAATTTTGGTCTAGAGTGAGACTGCCCTGTTTGCTCTTCCTGCCCAGTTAGCATTCCAAGTTTCTGAGAGGAACAGAGGGATGTCTCCTGTTGTACCATGTCCATTCCTTTTTCATTAGCAGATTTACTTTTTTTTTTTTTTTTGAATATTGGATGGCTCTCCTCAGTGTTTTTTCGAAAAGAGCTGTTTTGAGTGGCAAGGACATACAACTCCTGGTTATTCTTGTCAGATTAATTCTTGTTCAGCCCTTTTCTTTGCACTATTTCAGAACAGAATCTTGGAATGGAAGCACTCACGATAATAAAGCAATGCAATTAAATTCATATATGGCCCTGATCCACATTTTTCTGAAGTAAAACTCTTCATTGACTCTGGTGAGTCTTGGACTGAGCTGAAAAAGAAGAAAGAAAATTCATGAAAATTTAAGATTATTTTATAAGCCTTTTTTTTCAGCTGTTTTAATGTAAGTAACTCAGAGCCCTTCCTAATAGTGCAGAGGGAAGGGGGGGTGCAGTAATCTAACAATCATACAAAGACTATTTATTCTATAAGAAAACCCCAACAACAAGAGATGGGAGAAAAAAGTAAGAGGAGGAAAAAGGATAAAGCTGCATGTTAAGTATGAGGAAAAATAATTTTCTTCATGAAAAGCTGAACATAAAGGAACTTGCAGCTCGTATTCGTGGTAGAGAATTTTTGGTTGAAAAGATTGACATTTTAATAAACTGATCTTAATTAACACTACTTTGAAATTCTGAGTTGTATGCTCCCTATCTCAAAACACTAGAACCAGTGGCTTTTTAAATAATTTGCTGCTTGTGGGTGATCTCTTTTTGAAACAAACCCAGACCCTCCAGTCACAATTTATTTTTTATTTCAAAAATGATTTTTACTAGCAAATTTTGCTTTGGTTCAAGAGAATTATAAATCATTATTACACAGCCAGACACTTCAAACATTTTGTAAGAGCTTTGTGACCAATGAAGCATCAAAGGCAATGCTGAAATCCATGATTACAGCATGGGTGCACGTCCATTCATTAATACATTAAAGTTCAGGACTCTAATGTTATTAATAGGATTTCCAGATTGTGGTGTACTTATCTCTTAAAAAGGTGGCTCTTCCTGTCACACAAAACAAGAAGATTGTTCTTCATTAATGCCAATTTATAGAAACTTTATTTTTGTAGACAATTTAGGGCTGAAGAACTGAGATTTCTTAGTAGCTTTTGGCTATTATTTATTCACCAAAGACAGATGTAGCTTTTATTTCCCCTTCTATCTCCACCACACTGTATTATTGGTAATGTGCGTGGGGAAGGAGGGAAGACAGGCAATTATCTACAGATACTTTTCTTGACCCCTTCATTTCTGACACTAAATTACACTCAGTGATCGTGAATCTTTATGTAGCTTTCACTGTAATAAGTTCTTGGAGACATATTTAGTATGGAACAGTGTATTTTGGAATGTACTTCAAACACGAGATAGCCTTAAAGGCCCTGCTGGGTTCAGATCTCTATTGTATTAGATATTACATGGACCCATAATAAGTGATGGCCCCTGCCCTTCAGCATTTACAACCCATGCAAATGAGTAGAAGAACAGAATAAATTAATTTGTTGTCTGGGTTTTACTGCTGGGGAATGAGGATGCAAAGACTGAATGACTGGTTTAAATAGTACATCAGGTCTTTGGGAGAACTGGCAAGTGACTCCCTCTCTCTCAAGATCCCACCTAGTTATTTCTCTCTTCTCAGATGTGAATGTGGAAAAAAAAAGGACTGATGTGCACCAAAATTCAAAGAATGCTATTACCTGAGTTTGAGTTTTGTGAAATTCCTGGCTATATATTGGAATTTTTGGTGTTGTGTGATATTTGAGTAGATGTAAGAGGAGATGCACTAGTTTTTGTGCCAACACAAAACTGCCGGTATAATTTGTTTTTCCAGGGTCCAGGTTTTGAAAGCTGGGAGGTGCTCGCTCAACAGAATTCAGTGTTCTGCTCTCCTTTTGCAGTAATTGTTTAATGGGTGCAGTGTTTTTCAAAACTAACTTCTTCCCACCAGTAGAAATTCCTCTCCTTCTAAGCAAAGGAAGTTTCTTTGGTCTCACTAAGTACCTTCTTTCATCTCCACTTCCTTCTTGCTTCTGACAGACATCCAAGAAAGAATTTTTAATTGTTTTTGGTTGGGTTTTTTTTTTTTTTTTCTCCTGGTTGTCATGTTGTGGTACCACTTCTGTCTCTGGAAGAAGAACTTCACCTGAAAGCTCAAACCTCAGTAGCCACTGCACCTCTTTCCTGTATGCAGAGCAAACATTGTACACATAACTCCTTTTGCTCCCAAATTGCTTAATAGGTTTGGGAGTAGGAAAGCTAAAGGAAGGTATAGAAGGCAGGACTGCTTGAATTCTGGGCAATTCTGGGTTTGGGAGGAGAATCTCAGGACAGAAGTATTTGTGTTCACAGCTCCTTGTTAGAGCAAAGTACTGAAAGTGGGACTTCCCCATTGTGACCTGTCCCTTAACAGTGATCTAACTGATCTGCTCCTCCAGGAGAAATGGCAGTCATTGGGAAGAGTTGTGACCTGGAGCTGTTGGAACAAGTGTTCAGTTTAATCAACCACTCTGAAGTCAAAAGGGCTTTGGCAGGTGCCAGCTTGGCTGATGTTTGTTTCAGGAGGAAGAGCTGGGGATGTTATGCCTAACCTGGGGTCATTTCTCCCTTTAGATGTACTTTTCATATGTGTAACGTAGGCTAGAGCTGGTTGTGAAGGTAGTGACACAGATGGCTTGCATTCTAGCTATATCCCTGGAAAGGGAAGCAGAAGAAAGGCCTGGTTTAGGCTGTTTTGCTCTATTTCTGAAGCAGTTCCCTGCAAATTAGGAAAAATGCTTTATGCTAACTGAAATATAAAATGAGTTCTAATACATTTCCTTTGAGTCCTACAGGAGGCTTGAAATTTACTTGCAGAGGAAGAGGCTTTGATCCACATATTTTCATAAGTATTCATAAAGATACAGAATTAGAAGTTCCCCTTTATTCCCCTTTTCATGTGTGCTGGTTTTGAAACACATTTGAAGCTGTGGAATTGATTGAACTTCCAGTGAAGCTTCTTTCCAGAGATGGGCTAGACTAAAATGCAGGGTATCACAGGAAGGAAAAATTTCCCACAGAGTGCTATTCCTCTCCATGCTCAGCTGGAGCAGTAGAGTATGGGGGAATATTGAGATTTACAGACTCTACAGCTGCTTTCTTAAACTACCTACATAAGTACTAGGGCTCTCATGTAAGAGTTTCAGAGCCCTTGAAATAGCCTCTTCCTGTTAACCTGTATGTGGAAAAAGGATTGACTCTTCACTGGTTTCTACCCCAAAACTTTATCAAAGAGGTGGCAGAATAAGACCCTGTTCACTGATTGTATTTCTTGCATGCATGTCTTTGGGTTGTAAGTTTGTTATTTAAATTGAATATCAAAGCAGATGTTCTTGGTTTTCTGGGATATCTGATTCTTCAGTTTTGGGGCTTTTTCCTATTCAGTTTACAGAGCTAGTCAAAACCTTTGAAAAGAGATCCCCTAAAACACACCACACCTTTTCAGCTAGCTCTATTTCTAATCTCTATAACTTGCTTAGAACAGAAGCTGTTACTGGAAATAATTCAAATCTCAGAATAGGCAGTTTTAGGTCTACTACCTAGAGTCAAGGATGTTTCAAACCTCAAGCAGAAAATTGCACAGAAAGGAAGGAGTAAGGAATGTCATAATGACAAAGGAAGTCTGACCACATCAATGTAGAATGTGAATGTTATCTGACTGTGCTGACTTGCTTCCTTAAAATAGAATGAATGGGGTATTGTGTCTCTAAATCTCTGCTTCATATATTCTGTTTACTCTGCTGTACATCTGGTATTTTATCCTGCCTAAAATATTATTTCTGGGATTAATATCAGTTGTATTAAACTGATGCAAAAAAAAAATAGGCTGTACTTCAACTCTTCTATGTCAGATTCTTAGACCTTTGCCAGAAATTTCTGGTGTCACCCTCTGTAAATGATTTGGCCTCTTAATGCATCAATTCCTTTCTGTTAGGTGAGAATATTAAATTCTGAATCTCACAGTGTTGTTGTTGAGATGAATGCAATATAAAGTAAATGCCATCGTTCTGAGGACAATGCAAGCACTTTAAATAGAAGTCAGAGCTTTCCTGAGAATGATCACCATTTTCCTATACCTCTCTTTCTATGTAGGCAGTTAAAGGGAAAATGAGGCACTGATAAATGTCAGGTGAATCTAATCTGCAGTACAGTCAATGGCACATCTCCTGACTTTGGCCTTCTTTACCCTTTCAGTACCTCTTTGCACTTGCAGAAGCACAGCAGTCCCTCTTGTTTACTTATTTGTTTTCATTTGTTTTGGTTTTTCCCAAACCAATAAAATATTTAAACACAATAAAAATGTTTATTAGAGGCAAACAGAACAGTAACTATGTTTAAAAAGGAAATGTACAAAACCACTGCGAACAAATCTTACTCCCAGGTGTTTCCTTGATGCCAGCCATGAAAGCTGGAGAAGTATTCATTATAAACTATCAGTTCTGCCAAGATCAAGGGTAGATTCCTGGAGTGAGCAGCACAAAAGGCAAAATGAAAGGATCTCCTCTTCTGTTACAGATAGTTCTACATATACATATGTATAGCCTGTGCATGTATGTTTGTGCATATGCATGTGTTGGTTTATACACAGTCTATAGAAATCAGTACTGCTATCATCTTCTTTTGAAAATATTCACAAAAGTGTGCTCTTTGAAATGTGAATATCAAAAGAATTCTTTTCTCCATTGTGAGGTTCCCAGAATAAAACAACTGTAGGGAAAATTTGACCAACCCACTCACGTTAGTGCCTATTTGAACATGCAGCCTTTATTCTCCACTGAATATACCAAGCCTTTGGTTACTATTCAGGTTCTGTTTCTCAAACATGTGGTGTATGAATATGTGAGGGGCTGGAAAATACACTCCACACATCTTCACTCCATACTCATGTGCACACAGACTCCCACATCCACCCCCTGCAAGAGCTTCAGGGTGTCATCACTAAGGTGCACTTGGAAAGAAGCTCCTGGAGTTCGTGTTCGGGGACACTAATAATAAGTACTTGGTTATGAGGGTGCTCAATTTTATACCTTTCAGTTCTGACCACATGCTCTGTAATCTTCATTCCAAGCCCAAGCAAAGCAGGAATTCACTACAGGATGCAAGGCAGTATTTTCTGCTTTCATTAGCATTCAGGCTCTTTGACTTTAACAGTCAAAGTGTCTGCTTGGAGTCCTGGAAAACTAGCCTGGGTAGCCCTCTTATATCAAGCTACCTCATGTTGGCTGTCTTGAAAAAGAATAAACTACCTTTTATTTATCTCTAGAAAATGTGATACAATTCCGTGTATGTGTGCTGGAAAGGACCTTAAAGATCATACAGTTCCAACCCCGTGCCATGGGCAGGGACACCTTTCACCAGACCAGGTACCTCAGAGTCCCATCCAACCTGGCCTTGAACACTGCCAGGGATGGGGCACCCACAGCTCCTCTGGGCAAATTGTTACAATGTCTCCCAACCCTCATGTCAAATACTTTCTTTCTAATATCTGTTCCAAACCTTTCCTCTTTCAGCTTAAAGCCATTCCCCCTTGTCAACTATGACTACATGCTCCTCTCAAAAGCCCTTCTGTTCTATGTTATTTTTTTTAGCCTCCCTTTAGGTGCTGGGAGCCTGCTGCAAGGTCATCCTGGAGCCTCCCTCTTATCCAGGCTGAACAGGTCTCTCAGCCTGTCCCCATACAGAAGATGCTCCAGCTCTCCATTGAAAAAGATATTTAAGAGCACCAGTCCCAAGACAAAGCCTTGGGGGACATCACTTGTCACTGGCCTCCACTTAACACAGCGCCATTGACCACAACTCTCTGTCTGCATCCATCCAGTCAATTCCTTATCCAATACATATTCTACCTTCAAAATCCATGTCTCTCCAGTTTGGAGATAAGGATGTTGTGTGTGGCTGTGTCAAAGGCCTTTCAGAAGTCTAGGTAGGTGATGTCAGTCTGCTTTCCCTTGCCCTCTGTTGTCATCACCCCATCACAGATGGCTGCCAGACTGGTCAGGGAGGAGTTGCCCTTAGCAAAGCTGTGTCAATGCACATTTGTGTGACCATGTGAGGTTGGTCCTCAGTGAAAGAAACAACAAAGCAAATGTCCCACTTCCGTCTCAATCCAGCTGTTTTAAGCAAGATGTCTTTGGTGATCTACTCTACTAAGCAGTTGTAATGGCACCACTGACAAGGCAGTGGCTGATAACCAAGGGTGAGGGAGGAGGAATTTAAGTGTGGGGGTGGTTTTTTGGGGGTTTGGTTTTTAGTTTTTTGGGTGACTTTTTTATTTTTATTTTTTTTTTTAATGGTTGTCTTTTTTTTCTTTTTCTGGGACTTTTTTTGTCAGCTCTGAAACAAATGTGATACAGAACTATTTAGTTAGTGCTACGTAGGCGGTGTGATCTCTCTATTAGCATATTTTAGTACCAGACTAGCTCCAGATGCTTTTGTTGATGAGAATGGTGTGCAAAAAAAATGGGAAGACTGATTTCTCTGTGCCTTGCTTAATGCTTTCACATGGGCCACAAAGTGGTTGCACAGCAGTGCCATTCTTATCTGAGCTAAAAAAAGACTTGGCTTCCCATTAAGTGTCACAGAGCATCATGCCCCTAAAACTTTCATACATTTAAAAAGGCAGAAGCCATTCTGATTTTAAAACGAGGAAAATACTTGTGAGAATCTGATTAATTCTTCAGTGCACATTGTTTAGCTTACACTGTTAGCCTTCTGAGGTGTTATAAAGTGTCTGCCTCACTTGTTTACTTTCTAGGCCCTTTCATGCTACCCAGTGTGAAAATTCATAACCCATTGTTCCTATTCAGAGTTTGGTGGTTTCAGTTCAAGTCAAGACAGGACAGCTCTGACTCAATCAGGATGAGTTTTCACATAGGAGTAGGATCCTCAGTAACCTTTTTCTGGTGATGGTGAACATCTGACAGCTTGTGCAGAATCATGAGCTACTCAGAAGAGTCTTTTGCATTATAGTTTTCAGGGGAGAAACCAGCATATGAAAACATGGAAGGATAAACAGCAAGTGAGAGCAGAATGAAAGAGTTTGTCCTGCCACTGTCCACAGGCTATAAATTCTGGAGCTGAAACATCATTTCAGGCTGCTGTAAATTTTTGAATTGCTAGGAAGAAACTTCTTAGACAAGTATGTTAAGAATATGTTTCTAAAAAAATCCCTGGACAATAACATCCATATTTCTAAGTATGGTAAAAGTGTGATCAATTAGTTAAACTCTGATCTGAGATAAGGAAAATTATCATGAGTGAAGTGTTGACAAAAGGTTTAAAAAAAAAAGATGAACATGGCCTTCCAGTACCTTAAGGAAACCCAGAGAAAATATGGAGAGGGACTTTCTACAAGAGCATGTAGTGACAGGACAAGGGACAAATGGCTTAAAACTGAAAGAGAATAGATTTAGATTAGGTATTAAGAGTAAATGCTTTGCTGTGAGGGTTGTGAGACACTGGAAGAGTTTGCCCAGAGAAGCTGTGGATTGCTTATCCCTGGAGGTGCTCAAGGCCAGGCTGGATGGGGCTCTAAGTAGCTTGGTCTAGTGAAAAGTGTCCCTGCCCATGACAGCAGGGTGGAACTATAGGGTCTTCAAGAACCCTTCCAACCCAAGCCATTCTATGACTCTCTGTGTTAATTTTCATCCTGAGCTGGCAGTTGCTCATATTTGTTAAAAAACCTGAAAACCTTGAATACATTTCCTATTTTTTTTCAAGATACCGCTGGCTATATTTATGTTCTAGAAGGCTCAGTCCCCTCATGCACCTGGATTTTCTTTGCAAAGAGAATTTGGTGCACAAGGAGGGAGGAAGCCCTGATTGGTCCCTGGGGATAAATAGGTCTGGACAGCTGGGGAGGCTGGGCCTGAGCACAGACACAGGATTGTGCCCCTTAATCTCATCAAGCAGGAACTGCTGTTGATGTAGTCCCAGGGACTGTTGTGGATGCAGCTTAGAGCTAGAAATTTGATATCACATTACTGTTTATTTGTGTAAAGCGGATAGGAGAGCTGTCTGTTTTTAGGATAGTGGAAATTATGGTCCAGTAGTGGCTGCAACAAATGCTGGAGAAATTTAGAGAAGGGGGAGAGGCAAGTAACTGAGCTTTCACAGCTCAAGGAATTGCTGCTCATTGCTTGTGTGTGTGCTTCTAACTGTAACTGCAAGGTAAGAGGTATTCCATATTAGAATATCTTGATTCAAACTAGCAACTTGGTTAAAATAATCTACTTTCCTTTACAGTAGCAGTGAATCAGAAGTGTACTGTGATCCATTAATGCAAGTCAGCTTGTAAGTGGGGAAATTGCTGAGCTGTGCTAATTGTAGTTTGCAGTTGTTTGTCCATACCCTAATTTGCCACTTTTTTGGGCACTTTCTTTTTCCATCATGTTTCCTCTCATCAGATTTTGGGAATAATCACTCCCTGCGAAGAAACATTTAAGAAACATTTTAAGAAAGGAGTCTCTAGGCTTGATTTCAGGCAGTTGTGCCACGCTCATCAAGACTGGATATCTCAGTGTAGAAGAGCTGGCCTGTAGTGTGTTAGAGTAAGAGCAAAACTCCAACATGATTATTGCAGTTAAAGTGTGATGATAGCATCTGTGAAAATGTACCCAGCCCATCAAGGAGCATGCAGAATTGAAGCGAACAGCTACACTGGCAGTAGAGACTGGTGATCAAAAATCATCTAGCAGCCTAAGTATAGACAAAGCTGAGGGTCTGAAAAGCATCCCAAGTGCATGTGGGAGTCTTCGTTTTCTCTTTCTGCTCTCCTGTCACCTTCCCCATTATTGGCTGCTGAGGAAGTAAAATTTTTCCTCTGGGTTTGTTGTGACAACATCTCTGAGAGTTTACAAAATGATTTTTGGTGTGAATCTTGTCACCTTATTTGACAATTTTCTTGCCTCTTTATAGTGTTCTGTGGGGTAACATAAACTATATTTGAGTGGTTCTCACTTTTGAGAACATGTGCCTCAAGGGGTATGTAAAGGAAGGAGATTAAAAAAAAAAAAGAATTAAATGAAATGCACAGCAGCCTGACCAGGAGCTGCAGGAGGGAGGGGGGAGGCTGCAATACTTTCCGAAATTCTTTGGCTATAAATGTTGCCTAGGAGCTGCTGAACACAGTCAAATGCATCATCAATGGCAACATGTGATAGAAAACTAATTTTTTTCTGCAAACCAAATTTTTGCAATCATTCCATGTAATTTTACTGCACTACATTGGCAGAAAGATGTAATGATCTGCATTATGGGGAGCTGCGGGACCATACAAGTTCTCTCAGTAATAGCATTTATTAGCAATGGGGGCAGTGCCATGTATTTGATTTGTTCATGTTAAACTTATGGCTTGACTCTCCCTGCATGACGGGTCTTCACTGAGAGAATTTTTCCCCATTTCTTGTTTTTCCAGAGCCATGAGCATTGTTTGAGGTTGCTCTGTTATGGAGGCAAACTACACAGAGTAAAGGAGGTGGGTGCCCAAGCCCACGCCCTGACTCCATGCTCTCCTAGGTGCAAATTACTTTGAATGGTGGTTTTCCTCCATATTAAAAAAGTGGGGCTGAGGAGGAATTTTTATCTTCTTATTTCATCCAAGAGAGATGAGGAAGGTGTTTGAGAGGTGAAGGTTTCAGAAAGGAGTTCCTTTATGAAGAGGTACTGATGGCTCTGCAAGAAGGAACTAATGAATACAGATTATAAATCTATTCAAGTAAAAATGAATTGTGAGCATAAATTAAGAAAAAATTATTCTGGATGTTGGGATTTTTTTATTCTCAGGATGTTGGTTAACAAAATTTGAAAATGCATTTCTGTGATGATGGTTTAAGCAAAATTATGAAAATCTAAATTCTGGAATTCACTAGCACAGATAAAGTCCTTATATTCTGACTAGGCCAAGAGCAGGCTGACTTGTACAGTAATACAGAACTCAATGTGAATGAAGTAGATAAAAGGTATTGGATAAAAAAAACGTTTGATGAAATGAGAATTCATGGCAATACAAATAAATGGATAATCTGCAATGCATCTAAAATCAACACTATGTGTGAAGTTCTGATTATCAGTGTTATCTGTGATGAAATTTAAAGAAATATATAAAATTTCCTTTATTTTAACCTTAAGAATGCTGTATTTGGCTATACCAACAATTCTGCAGTAAGAGCTGAGGCCAAAGCCTTTTACCTAGAGCTGGTAGGCATGGATAATTCTTTTTTTAAATGTTGTAAGTTACTGACTGCTTCCCAAGGGCTGGGACTCTGAACGTCGTTCTTACATGTATTTACAAGCAACATAGATGTAAGATGTTACAATTAAATGGTTAGTAATTCTTCTGCGTTTTTTTTCAAATTTTTATTCACATATATAGTGTATTAAAAAGGTCTCAGCCATGATTTTATTTCTATTTGAAGATTCTTTGCCCTTTTTTGTTAATTTGCTTTACTTCAGCCCATCTAAAGCCATATAGCCATTCTCTGAGAGAAGGAGAGGGGGGATCTCTGGAGGAGCACAACGCATGCTGAGCCCTGGCCTTGCCTGTGAAAATCCCAGCTAAACTCAGTTTTGGGGGCGCTGGCAGCGGGTTCAGTAATGTTCTTTGCACCCTTCAAGTTTGTTGATCCAGCTGTGCCAGATTTAGAGTTGTCTAGTGCAGGAGATGTACCCTAATTGAGGGGAGGGAGATTCAAATGTGGTGGTGCACTGCTCCACTCGAAAAGGAATTTCCTCACTGTAGTACCCACCATCCAAAAATCTCCCTGCAAAACACTGTTTCTCTCTTGCCTGCGTACATGGATTTCTCAGAAGATATTTACAGAGGTGTAGGGGCACTACAGTTTTGTTTTGGTGGGTCTCAGGATACGCATAAAGTTTTTAAATGCTGGAATGCACCTTCAATATTAGGACATGTAGGATATAGGGTTATTCTGACAGAACTGAAGGATGTGAAAGTATTCTTTTTCTGTGCATGGAAATATGCGGGAGTGGTCATCTGCTCTGTGCCTTTTTTATTTTCAGAGGGGAACATATTTCTCAATACTCTCGTTTTTTGCTTTTAAACAGCTGCTTTCATGAACAAGGGCACAGGGTTTGCTATTTTATCTTTCAGATAAGGCAACAAACTAATTTTGTTGCTATTAAGAAATAGAGCTAAAGATACTCAAGTAAGTTGGTAAAAATGAAATACCTCCTGGGAAACAAAATGCATAGTTAAAAATAAATTCATTGTGGAAAGTTCTGCAAAAGAATCTTTTCAAGTTTATGGCAGAGAATGAATCTGTATCCTAAAAAAGAATAAAGTCAGCAACTGTATGCACTTTTCACGACTCTCATGTAAAACCTGGCAAACAGATTATTTGTTGGCTTAGTAGATTAGACATGAGGGCTTCTGTAAATTAAAAACAAAAGCAGCTTTGGAATGCATTTCACTGTCTCAGTTGGAAAACAAAGATCTGTTTCCCTCCACCCCTTCTTTTCCTTAGGATAATTAAAAATAAAAAAGTGTGCAGAGCCATATAAATAAAACAAGGGCTGGGATGAAAAAAAAAAAGAAAATCTTCCTTCAAAGAGATGTCAGCAATCACAGTTTTCATTTGTCTGTGCCAAGAAATGTGCTTATATGTAGGTCTGAATGTAGTTTATTCTTGACTATTTATGGAAGTTATGCTCTTAGAGACCTTAGTATGTAATAAAAAAGGAAAATCCTTAATTAAAATCTGTTTTAAATGATGCTTAGCTTAAAAGCTTTCAAATACTCCTCTAAGCATTACACAATGTTCTACCGTCTTCATTTCCCAGAATTTCTCTCCGGTACAAACACATTGTAGGTTATACTCTAATTATTTAGAATGTTATTGTAATTTACTTCAGCAAAGTGTGAATGCATTCTTCATGGGCAAAATACGTTACTTTGAAATTCTGAAAAAATCCTTTGGTTATGCAACTTCTCCCAAAGTTTGTAACCTAAAAGAGAGCAGACTCTGTAGTAAGGAAAATAGAAAACATTTAAAATACAGCTAACTGTTAAAAATCACTCGAGTAAAAGCACACAGTCCAGGAGCATGAGTGCCTGAGGACAGCCCAGAACTGTGCCTTGGCATATTATGCAATTTCTTTTTTATTAAGTGAGAAATTTAGAAATTGCCATAACTCACAAAATTCTGATTCTGACCAGGAGCTACAAGACTAACTCGTAAGAGATGTTTGCCCGACATACACATTTCTGACTGTACAAAACTCTTGTCCATGCTTATTCTTTTCCTTTTGATTTTATTTCTCTTCTTATATTTAATTTTGAGCAGAGTCTTGTCCAACCAGGATGGTGGGAGCATGGCAAGTCAAAGCAAACATGGGGTTCCCAGGGATCAGTCTTTGCTCAGTCACAGAAGCAGCTCAGAATTTCCTCTGGTCCCACCTTCTGCAGGGCTACATTCTGCTTGAGAAGAAGATGTGGAGGGAAGAAAATAACAGTGACATTGCTCCCCTGGAAGCCATGTGTTCTCGGCACATCCCAGGCCATGTTTCGGTCTTGTAACCTTGCTAGTCTTTCACAAGATGCTTCCGAGGGACATCAGAGGTGTTGCTTTAGTTACTTGGTCATTTGCAGAATTTACTCACAGTTCTCACAGTAATCCGGTAATCCGAATTAGTTTGAAATTTGTTTACTGCTTGTGGAAAAGTGGAACAGCAAGTGGGGAAAATCAAGTTGTCTAAAGTCCTGTGGAAATGTAATGGACACAGATTAACAGCTTGTTGGCACCTATGTAGGTTTCATGTGTGGCACCATTTTTTTCTCCCACTTTTTCAGGACTTTATAGAAGGAGAAAAAAAATAATCAGGACTACAGGATGTTGCATGAGGAATGTGGAATCAGTTTTTGAATCAGTAGCTGGGAAATGTCTTAGGCAGTTTGGGTTAATAGATTTATCTGGCCAGTTATCAGGCATGTTCCATTCAAGGCAGTAATTCTCGAGGATATTCTTGATTTTGATTGAATGTTTTTTTATCTGTGAACACTACAGTCTTTATGTCAAAACTAATACTCATTTTCAGTTCTGGGCCAACTGGCAGATCCAAATACAAATATTACTAATTGGCTGCTCATAAGCCTTTCTAGCAATTAATTCAGTTATAAATGATTCAGACCTTTCTGTAACCCAAATAAGATTCATGCCTGCTTTATTTTTCACAGAATTATTTCATGCTAGAAAAGGATGTGTAACAAACCGTTGTTGAGAATGGGGGAAATCAGATTTTTTTTTTTGACAGTCCTCATTACCTCTTCTGCAGCGTAGCAGACAGATGATAAAAAGTAACCTTTATTGTAAAGCTGTTTCATGTTCTTATAAAAACAGAAAAAATGTGATTCTGTAATTTCCAACCCCTGCACGGAATATCATGTCATCAACTTTGAAACTTGAAGAAAGCATAAGGAAAGGTGACCTGGGAAAAAGGTAAGATTTTAACCCTGACCACTGACACAATAATGAACCAAATCTTCAGTAAAAACTATTTGTTTAGTGTAAGAAAACACCCCTATACATTTGTGTGCTGCTATTAGTTTTCCAGGTAAATATTCTCTCATCTCAGTCACTGAATTTTGTGGCTGCAAGTAATGATGTGTGCATTTCTTCACTGCACTTCTATATGGTGACAAACTCTATATGGTCCCTAATGGAACTCTGTCCCTGTGGCTCCTGTGGCATTCTTTGCAGACACAGAAGCATTTCATCCCTGTATTCCAGCCAGATTTACAACTGACTACATTTGCTCCTCTAAACTGCCTTGCAGTCACTGCTAGCACAGTGTTCCTTCTCTTTTTCCAGTTTGAAACTGTTCTCTGCTGAACTAGACAGCTGCATTCCAACTCTGTGACATCTACATTCTGGGGATGGCTTGGCCCTGGTCCATCCAGGGACCACCACTTCCTTTTTGGACAAAGGATACTTGGCATCAATTTGGCTTCTATCTCTGAATTCCTCTAGTCTCTGTAGCATTGCATGGCTGGTTGCTATTTGTTTCTACTCCTATTTATTATGAATGAAATTCAGAGCCCATTAATGCTGGGATCACAACAAAAAAAATTTGTCCACTTTTAAATTTTTTGATTGATTGTCAGAAATTGCAGGGCTGGCTGGTCATACCATGAACTGCTCAGAGTCACAATAAGATCAGATGAAGGTAAAAAGAAGTAGCATCTGTAGGCTAGGAAAAACAGCAAGCCCACCTGTCAACCAGTAGAAGTCACAAGCCTCTGTACTGTGCTCTCATGCAAAAAGGCACAGACGACAAAATAACAACGAAAGCAAATATTCCTGTTTACTTTAGCCATTCCTCTCAGTGTAATTTTGATAAAGATGCAACAGGGTCTTTTCTAGCACCTCTTAGAAAGTTCAAGAAGAGGGGAGAGGATTTTGCATAGTGTTTTATTTCATTGAGGCTTATTTCTCCTATGTGATAACCTGGAGAGTAAAAGGGCATTGCAGCAGCAGAGTTGACTGCACAAGGCCAATTGCAGCTCTGTTGCTGTGCCTAGAGTTTTATCAGACTAGGGTGGAAGCCAAACCAAGACAACATGCAGTAAATATAAAGTTAAATTCTTGCCATTTGTTTCTCATATGTACTTTTTTTCAGGGATATTTACAGCTTATTACAACTTATTCAATTAATATCTGGCTCAGAAGTTATGCTGTTATTCACGTGAAGTCAAATCTCACTTGATTTACTAAAATCTGAGACAACATACAGGTTTGATAGAGAGGAAACAAGAGTTCATGCACATCTCTGCACAGGCAGCTTAAAAGACAAAAAAAAAAAAAAAAAAAAAAAAAAAAGAAAAACGAGTCTCTTTTTGCAAGTAATAAATTTCTATGTCTATCCTGGGTTGTGAATTCCCCTTGGAAGACTTGGGAAGAAAATGCTACTGTGATTGTAGAAATTGCAGTAGCTTAAGTAGACTGCTGGCTTCTCTTTGGTAATGCTAACAGATCGTAGAGCAGACTATGGGCTTGTATTTTGCCAAGGGCCTTATTTCATGCCAGAACTGTATTTTTTTTTTCAAGATAAAAGTCTTTAAAAACTTTTCAGTGCAAAAAGCTTCTTTTCAGACATGCATAAGTGTCCAGTTTGGTACATGTTTGTCCAGAAATGCTGAAAGAGATAGGACCCAAAGACAGAGCTTAGATTGGAGAAAATATTTATGTCTCTATTGTAACTCTCTGGCTCATGAGTGCTTGAAAAGTAAGTGCTGGCATAACCATAGCTACCATATAACAACAGCAAAGAAATCATTCCCCGTTTAACTCTCAGCTGTGCCTGTGTTGTCAGTCCTTTAACAGATAAAGAAAAGGTGTTTCCAGACTTATGATTGATTATCAGTAGCAGCTTTTGCTCATTTAAAGCAGAACAGTGAACATCTGGACAAGTGGACAAGTTTTTAATATTCTTTTTTTTTCTTCAAAACACAAGCATTTGTGATTCATACATAAAAGAGCTGTGGCATGATTTTGCACCTTTCACTTAAACATTTTTTTTAATGGACAGGAGTCTAAATCCTCACTGTCTGAATTGCAGGGATGGTTAAGGGTGATTAGTAAGATGCTTAAATTGAAAATGGCTCATTCTAGGTATGTTCTTTTTATTTTTTTCCCCCCTGTCCTTCCTTGTTCACAGTCATAGAATCATAGAATTGTTTGGGTTGAAAGAGGCCTCACATGTCATCTCCTTCCAACCCCTTGCCATGGACAGGAACACCTTCCACTAGATCAGGCTGCTCAGAGCTCCATCCAACCTGGCCCAATCTTTGGAATTGATTATTAATACAGTTTTGGAATAGATAAAACTGAGTTAATTAGTGCATCTCTAATTGGTGGTAATTAGGTCTATTTATTTATAACAAACAACCTCGCCCGATCACATTATGGTGTAAAATAAAAGCAGCAATAGTTGTAGATCAACACAGCTGACATGAGCTTTGTTCTTGCCTACATCCAGTACTCAGTGTGATCATTTTGATTTGCTTCACGTGCTTAATCATCTGTTTATCTGAAAGGTTTGTAGGGTACACCCTCTATCATGATTTTTCCTGCTGTGGCAGTCTATAAGTCAGTGGTGGCTTTATTGATCTAAATTGTGGCTCAGATAGATATCTCTGTTTCATATAAAGCAGCATATCTCCATCAAGCTTATTCATGTGGCTGCACCTTCTGGTGTTTGACATTTCCTACGTATTTCTGCTATATAAAAACATTTATGTAAATAAAGTATACAGTCTGATATCATAGAACATGGAATGAAAATGCTGCTTGTGTCTCAGATTCTTTGTGAGATATCCAGCTGCCATGCATGTGTGGGCACTACTGGAATCTCCCACAAGGTTAATTCTTCTTAGTGATGGCCAAAACTCAACAGTTGCAGAGCTGTGTTTGGATGGCCAGGACAGGGTTAGGGACCTTTTAGGACATTATCATAAGAATGACAGCATTGGTTAATGCCAAAGGTCTATCTATTTAACCTTCACTCAACGGTGCTAACCTAGTTTTTCTAGCTTTTTTTGGTAGTTTCTCATTCTTGTACTAGGAAACAGTGAACAAATTATTCCTATCTGTTTTTTTTATGCCACTCATGGTGATGAACCTCATACTATCTTGTAAGCACTATGTCTTTCGAGCTCAAGAGTGCTAATATCTAATATTGTCACTTTATATGTGGAAGGAAATCTTTTTAGTTCTAAAATAAATATTCCCTTTGAGACTGGGAGGCAAATGGCTCATTGTAATGAGGAATAAGTAAATGAATTAATAATGCTGGAGTAATAATATTTGTAACATTGTCTTTTCATGTAATTGCAGAAAAACTTCAATTGGAAGGGACAACCGGAGCCATCCAAACCAATCTCCTGCTCAAGGCTGGACTGACTTCAAAGTTAGATCAGACTATTCAGGAATTTCTCCACCTGATTTGTCTAAATTTTCTGGGATAAAGATTCCACAGGCACTCTGGGTGACTATTCCAGTGCTTAACAGCAGGACACAGTACTCCAGGTGTTGCCTCTCAAGTGCTGAATGCCTTCCCTTTCTCTGCTGGCCACATCCCTGCTAATGCAGACCAGCCGGGGGTTGAGCTCATGTGGATTGATCCCAAGTCCATTTCTGCAGAGCTGATTTCTAGGTCAGACCTTTCCCAGGCTGTGTTTTTGCATGGGGTCTTTCAGCTTCATGGGGCTCAGGTTGGCCCATTTCTTGAGGGTTTTGGTGTGTCCCTGAATGGCAGGGACAATGTCCCCTGCCTCCCAGCTGCTCCCCACAGTGTGGTGTCACCTGTGAGGCTGGGGAGAGCTCTGTGTGTGTCAGTGACTGATGAGGATGCTAAACATCACAGCCCAGGCAGTAGCCCCTGAGGAGTGTCCCTTGCACCCAGCTGCCATTTGTCTTTGAGGTATTGACCATTGCCTTTTCAGCTCCAACATTCCTAACCTTTCATTTCCTTTTTTTTTTTGACCATTGCCTTTTCAGCTCCAACATTCCTAACCTTTCATTTCCTTTTTTTTTTAACTACTACTGAGCTAATGTTTAAATAACTGTTCACTGTAACTTCTCAGACTTTTTCTTGAGGACTTGTAGCCAGCTCACAGTCCTGCATTTTACATTCAGCTGCCAGTCTAACCTTGACTGGCATTGAACCTTTAATTGTATTTTTAACATGTTAGAACTTTGAAAACGTCTGCATTCAGGCTGTGAAGGGAACACTTCTTTTGGTAGTTTTCAATATGAAAAATTTCTGATCTATTGTTAAAGAGAGCTGGTTTAACATGGGGATTTTTTGGGTTTCTGTGGCTCAAATGTTAGATTAGATCTGATATTGGGTATATTTGTGAACTTTTGAATCCTCGCAGGATCGCCTGTTTTTTCACATATTCCTAAAATTCTGCTGTTGTAAGGAAGTATAGAACCAGCCTTGGATTCTTCTGCATTTTCTAGTGGGTCTGCTACTGAACAATGTCCACAGTATCCCAGTGTCCAACATCAGCTATCCCTGGCTTTCAGTCAGCTACCAGATGAGCATGCCTTGAACTGATGTGCAACTGAAAATCGTTCCTAATTGGTTAACTACCTGCCTATTTGCTTGGTTTTGTTGTTATTTTCTTTAAATTGTATTGGGGAGATGCCAAAACATCTGTAAAGCTTTATTTTAAGTTTAAAAGCTCTATTACTCTGGTGTCAAGGACCTTCTGTGCTTGCTTTTCTCCAACACTCAAGCCACGGAGCCCTGGTCACGTGAATCCTGATAGAAAGCAAATGTTAACTTTTCATGCTTGAGTACCTACTGACAGCTAACATTAAACTTGTAAGCACATGTATTTGCACTGGAAGTGGTATCTGCTGTATGAGAGGGAGCACTGCTTAACACTGTAAGGCAATGCTCCTCAGATGTCCTTGCCAGGACATGAGAATGAAGACTATTAAATCAGATCTGAAATGCCCCTTCTGATCTGAAATACCCCTTCTTAGCCATGGTTACTCACATACATGGTGTGATGACCACGACTGTGTCAGAAAATTACAGGCTAATACATGCAGTGCTCTCTGTGTGTATATGTAACATATATAAAATATGAATGAAAGCAAACAGACAGTTTCCCTGAAGCCTTTTGCCAGACTCCCAGCACAGAAGCTGTTAACATAAGCTGTCAACCAGAACAGCCTTTCACCAGCCTGAGAACTGAGCCCTGTTAATCCTGTATTCTCTTCCAAGCAGAGCCTATTCTGGAGTCATGAATCAGACCAGATCATGTTATTTATTCCAGTCCAGTTTATGGGAATTCAGTTCAACACCACTTGAAACAGCAAAACCAGTATCTTACCAGAGAGTTTAGACATTTGGTCATCATAGAACACTGATTCCTTTTGAACAGGACACCATCTCCCAGTAATTTAGCCCAACAACTTTAAAATGTGGCAGCAAACTATCAAAACATCCACTCCAGGAAGATTTTTCTTTTTCTCTGTGAGATATTGTTATTTCTGTTTTAGTAGTGGGGCAGTAGAGTTACTGCCAAGCCAAATCCCTTCCTCATCAGTTTATTTACTGGATTTTTAGTTCAGCTTGAAGGTTAACATAGATTGTTTTACAAAATACTTTAAGTCTTGGCATTCAATCCCGTTCCATGGAAAATCCTGCAAACCTTCTTAGACAGCTTGATCTCACTCCTTTTTGGCATGGTGTTTGCTATTGTTTTTTCCTTGTCCATACTCTACCTTTTTGAAGAACAGTGTGTTCATCTTTGACTTCTGACTTCAAATCTTGATGATATAAATCCACAGATTTAACAATTTCTGCATTTTTTGTTTTGCTTGTCCAGAGGCCAATGCTTAGATTGTCAGGTACACAACTCTAGTCTCAGTTAAGAACAGGCTTTTTTTTTTTTTTAAGAAGATCCTCAAAATAAAAGAAGTAGATATTTTCTTTTGTGAAAGGAGTTATTTTCCTAGATTTCAGGGGGTTTTACCTTCAAGTATTTGTATTTTATTTTTAGTCACTTACCAAACAATTTAGTGTGACCTGGTATTTCTTTCCTTGGTACTCTTTGTGGGATTTACTTACAAGATAAACTTTTTTACAGATGCGTCCTCTGAGGTTATCAGCTCTGGAATGAAATACATCATAGCTGGTTCTACTAATCCTCTCCACTGGAACACAAGCTAGCATATCACACCTTGCAAATGTGTGCTGGAAGACTTTTGTGAAAGGAGGCTGTGGATGGCATACAAAAGGTTTTCAGTTTTCAACACAGCTAAAGAACAGAGGATCTTTGTTTATTATATAATTTGGCAAGGGCATAAGATACTATGCAAATCATAGGATTAATGTGTTGATTTCACATAGCTATTTCACTGTATGAATATACTCTATTTTAACCAAGCCAGAAACAATGAAGTTGTAAATCAAATTGGGAGTAATCACAACAAGAAGGAAGCTGCTTAATACAGAGGAAAAAAAAAAGCAAAATAACTAGGGAATAGTAATATGGAAATGGAAATTAATTTAACAAGGGTTGAACTAAAATTGGAAGGGCTGAATATGTCTAGACTGGGAAAACTAGATATTCTTCAGAGTAGAACACTGAAAGAATTAAAGATGCAGGTCTTGTTTCAAGAGCTTTTAGTATACCTGTGAATGGCTCCAGATGGCTGGAAAAAGAGAAACAGTATTTAAGATGGTGGTGAAAATCTTTGAAACATCTACAGATCTCTAAGACTTCTATGCTGGTCTCCACAAATATTTAAGGGAAGATAACAAAATTAATAAAAATTTGGACAGAATCAGATCAATCTTCCATCTTTCTTAATGAGGTAGATGTATCAACAGTCTGTCTTTGCTCTGGTTTGGTACCCCAGAGTGCACAAAAACCAAGTTCCATTTTGGTATGGCTGCCACTCTGTGGCTGAAGGGTATTCACAGGGGGTAAAACAGTGGCTGGCAGGGCTGATTTCCTCTGTTCTACCAGCTCTGTTCCCCTGAGTGCTGAGTGAGAGACAAAGGGAAGGACATCTCCAGAGCTTTCTGGGCACATGAATTCCTGTCCACTGTGCCTTAGTTGCCAGAGAAAGGAAATTCAGGCACACAACCCACAAAGACACGGAGCTCTGGAACCTGTGTCCTAACATATTCCTGCTGTTCATTTGTGGGGCAGTCTTTATTCATGGTCCAGATGCATTATTCCTGTTGTATCATGAGAAAATTAACCTTCTTACTAGGCTACATGTTAGTCATTTTCTGTTCTTAGATTGCTAGCATGGAAAATATGGAAAGTTTATCTCTGAATCTGGTATATCAGCAGATCATTTACCTTTGTTGCACAGCTATCTGTTGCCTCATAGAGTACCTTAGTAGTCTTTTATCACCATCACCAGATTGGTGAAAAGGCCAATAGTGTGAGCCCAGGACTTCCTGTTTTAATTTGTTTTCTTTCCTTCGCCTGACTGGTGCCGCAAAGGCATTTTGCGTATGTTTTTCTCTTGTAGTAAAGATGGATAGTTTAATGGATAATTGCATAGAATTTGTTCTGATGTCTCTAAAACTTGGTTAACAAAGGCTTTTCCAGCTGTCATTCAGCTGATACTGGCACCATGTGTCAATGGCTTCACAAATGCAACTGCTCTGGACACAGCTGCCCTCACTGGACCTGGTGAGTCACAGCCTGATTATCTGGCCATTTTCTGAATACTGACAAATCTCATTTCCTACTTTCATAGTGACATTCAGTTTGATGTGATAATTTCTTGATGGAGTACAGCCCCATCCCTGGATTTGAAAATGCAAAAAATCTACTGCTACCTGCAAAATGCAATTGTAGCCAAGTGCACCATTAAGATGTTTAGAAGGTTTTTAAATTACATACACTTTAAAAATACTTTTGTGTATTCTATTTTCTTAACTTCATAGGTTAATACAAAATTGCTTTCCTGGCTTGACATTGACATAAATGTTCTCTTTTACCTCTCTCTACAGAGGAAAGTTAATTTTGTTGCTTGATACTTAGAACAGATACTAGCTTTGAATAGGGCATTGTTTCCCAGCCAGATCAGTAGCTACCTCTTAGGCTCTTTTTTCAGTATTAGTTCAGGACTGGCAACAAAACAGCAGTAAAAGAGGTAAAAGTTTGAGTGTTCTCAGAGAATGTTTAGCTTTAATCCAATAAGAAATGTTAATTTATTCTTTGTCAGATTTCCCCTCCCTTTTCTTATAACTATTTGTAGCTGTCAGCTCCTAGACTTATTTAAATGAGAATGGCAGCTCTAAATTCCTTCTGATCACTTTTATTTCTCACTGGTTCTAAATAAGGAAATTCCCCGTGTGTATTAACCTCACTGGGAGATATTTAATCAGCTGATCCAAAAGAGGCTGAGTCCTCTTAGGCTGCCTGTTATCACTCTGGCTTTTCTGCATTGCTAGGGTCAACTGTGTTAAAGTGTCCACTCCTTGCACTAATTCAAACCAAGAACATTTTGAATTCAGGCTTTATACCACAAGAATAGTGAGCTTCCATCATTTCATTTTGTTACATGCTACCTCAAAGGGGAAAAAAAGGAGCAAATATGCAGTTTATAATTGATTTGCTACAAATGAGATAATCACCTTGATTTCTCTGTATCCTTCCATTTTTTTCTTTCTCAAGATGTTTTCCATTTCCCCTCTCCTTTCTCTTCTTCTTTTCCCTCTCCTTTCTTTTTTTTTCCCTTGTCTTTCTTCTTTCTCTTTTCTTCTTGTTTAAGCTGCCAGGCTGAATGAGGAAACAATTACAGGATGTTGGCTTTAAAAGTGTCTGGCTTTGCCAAATAAGTTTATCTTTTTTTTTTTTTTTTTCATTGTGGCTTAAAACACGCTAAACTCAAAGCCAAGTTACTAACCTAAAACTCATGGTGATTTTTTGCATTAGGCTTACAATAAACTTAGATAGTTTTTCCACAGTCCCCTTGCCAGTGATTAGTTTGGAAGATAGTATGTTTTGAATTTGCTGAGAGATCTACTGCTCTTAGCTTAGTTTTAGTACTTTTAAAAAGCAATCAATAATGCCCATTTTGTAATAAGCAAAATTTATGGACTGACAAGTAAAATGTAATTATAGTGGGTATTCCATACAAGAAAAAAGAGGTGATCTTAAAGCCATCTCAGCATTCTGTTTGCACTCATTTTCATTCATATAAATGATTAAGTGGTTCTGTGCTGAAACGTTTCTCTCTCAAGGCTTAACATGAGTCTGGAAAAGTTGCTGCCAAAGAGTTCTATAATGAAGTCAGTGACCATTTGTATTAACTTCTCATTGTTACCCACAGACCAAATTTTTTACAGTATTATTTTTATGAGTGAGGCCCTAACTCAGCAGCAACTTAGACACCTTTTGTTTTTGTTCTCTGGGGGACACATCTTGTAAATGTGTAAATTCATAGCAAAAGTGAATCCTCCATCAAATGCTTAGCTTGACTTTGCAGTAAATGAAAATGTTTCCCTTGTCCTGCCCTCTGCTGAAAAATGGCTCTTTCTCGAGTGAGCCACAAAAAGATCATTCAAAAACTATGATAAAGGGCCTGATCCAAAACCCGGGTTTGTGAAAAATCACCCACTGAATTCAGCAGGCTTTGGGTCAAACTAAAAAATGGAGATGTTAATTTCCATTTAGAGCTAGGTCAAATATGCTTTGTCCATTCTGTCTAACAATGTGTTGAAATAATATGAAGTTAAATAAACATTCTGTCTTTTGATAATCAGAAACTGCAGTGGATTTATTACAACCTAAGCAGTTCAGGCAGTTTAGGTAAGGCCTACCTAGCTGTGAAATTTACACATTTTAACACACTTCAGCTGCTCTTGGAAATCAGTTTATGAGTTGATTTTTCTATTTCCTTTCTGATCATTTGTCTTCCTGCATCACCAGTATTAGCTGCACAAACTCTTGCCAAAGAATCCTTGTACTAGGTATTAAAAGGCAACAAACCAAAAGCCTTCAAGTAGTTGAATTTTAATGTCTTCATGTATTTAGAGAAATATGCAACTAACTGCAGCAGATAGCTCCTCAGATGGGGTCTCCAGCTGGGCCCAATATGTAATGTTAAACTTGTATTGGGCTATTGCTGCAGCAGCGGCAGCTCTGTAATGCATCCTGCCAACTCTGCAGTAACAGACAGAGGGCATTTCTTGGGGTGCTGATTGCTTTATACCTGGCATCTAAGAACACTTTCTGCCAGACCTGAAGTTGTGGAAAATTAAAACTTGCAAGTGTGACTGCTTTTTTTTGTTGGAAAACCTGGACCAACTTTGGTAGAGGAGAAAAACCTTCCCAGCGGGCTTGTTCAGAACTAAACAGGGAGATCTCTGCACACAAAGCTCTGTGGACCTCTGTGGGACCTTACATGAATAGATCACTCAGCACAAATCTTTTCTCAGGATGGAGGCCTAAGGCTTACAGCTGGAGAGGATGCAAGAGGATGAAAGCAGAACTCTGAGCCTCACTTAGATACACTTCTCAGTGCAGCAGAGCACCACAATGACAGCAATTGTTATGATAGATGCAAATTCCAGCTGCAAACGTTACATTGGTTTTCCTGCAGATTAAAAAAAAAAAAAAAAAGAAACATTTCAGAAGCCTGTATTTCATTTGTGGGAAATAGAATAACGATGCTGTCAGCTACTGGGCAGAAGATAATTTATATACTGTGTGTGAAACTTACTTTTCATTAAATCAGGCCTAGAGATGCTTATGTGGATTCAGCTTCTGAGATTAGCGAATAGGTTTGCACAGGTTTACATCAAAGAACAATACAATTTTTTATTATTATTACTTTGCAACCAAGTAGATTATCTGCAATTGGTACTTGTCACCTGGTCTCATTTTAAGATTATTTAGCTTTTATTGTGAGGGGAAAAAATAAAAGGCTGGAACCAAATCCTGACCTATGCAAACTTCAGCAGTTTATCCTCAGTTCCTTGGTGAAACTTTGCTTTGAGATACTTGCATTTAAAGCAGACTGATTGGCAACTCTGCAGACCTTATTTCCTTGGCACAAAAATGACCAACATTTGGAATCCTACTTATTTTAAAACCCCAGGAACAATCTTTGTGCTTGTTGCCTTCTCCCAGTCTCAAGGTCCTGGCAGGGATATAGACCACACTGGGCATGAACATCCTACAGTGAAGCTCTGAGGATTTTGAAGGCATTGCTCTCACCTGCTGGCATTGGCTCATGTTAATGTGATGCTAAAGCAGAAAGATTTCAGCTAATAAGGCTTATCCTGAGAAGCTCCTGCAACTTCAGCCTCTTTTTGGGCTGTGTAGTTTATTTGTGTCCATGTTAGAGGAGAGATAGTACCAGTAATAGTAGTAATGAGCACTTCAGAAATGCAGGACAGATCCACAAGTAAGCATTCATGCTAGAAAGTGTTTTGTCTGGTGGAAAAGGGAGGTTAAGCAGTTTTTCCAATGAGCCCAATTTCCACTTTGAAAACCTGAATTTCACTCTTTGTGTCTTGCAGCCCATATTTTCTGTTGGAAACCTCTGTTTGGTTCTGTGCTATTGAACTTTGTGACATGATAGCAATTAGAAGACACTTAACTGAGAGAGAGGAAACAGTATGCTATAGAAAGCTTTTCTCTAAAAAAAAAAAAAGAAAGAAAAAGGACAATTTTCAATATTGAAGTGATTAGAACCTGTCATTTCATGTTGTTGTTTGCAAGTTGACATAGATGACAGGACAAAGGAGCATACATGGAAAGAAGATGAAAATTCAGAACAGATGTCAGGAAGCATTTTTCATGCTGAACGTGCACAGTTGCCAACCAGGTAAGGCTAAAGCGTTTTCCCATTTAGAAAATAATTAGATGGCCCATCATGGACAAAATGGCTTTCCAAATTTCCCCTTTCTCTAATTTCCTTACTTTCCTATTATACTCCAACTGCTATTCTGTTTTCTCGAAAGGATGTCTCATCCTCTGGACATGAGCTTAGTTCTTACAGCAATGGATGAAGTATTAATTGTTAAGTGGAGAGCTACTTAGCTAGAGATTATCCTGTCCATGTTATATCATCCTGTTATGCTGAAGGTCTAACATTTTGAACTTCAAAGTTTCTGAAAATTTTCAACAGTTGCAAAAATAAAACTAGAAGAAAGTCAGAGGGACAGAAAACTTGCTGTTGTTATTACCTTAGGGAGTCTGATTATTTTAAGTGACAAAAATGCTACACAGAAAATGAATCTGAGACATAATTTAGGGAAAAAAATAGAATGGACAAATGCACCTCCCCCAAGGTGAATGTGTTTCTGGCATCTGTGCTTTAGTTCAGGCTTTACTTACAAATCCGGTACAGGCCTCCTGTATAATCTTACTGCCAATCTTTTATACCTTCATGCCACCTCTTTCATGTTCATAGATTAGAATAGTTTTATTTTCTCAGGTGAATATTAATGTGAAGCTGTAGTTATTTTGGGCGTTGACATTTGACATCTCCAAATATCAGTCAGTACTATGTTAATTTTTTATGCTTGTGACTCTCATTTTGGTAAAGTTTTGGCCCATTAAAAGTTCATATATTAAACCTATTTGAGCATGACAATGTCCACTGAGGACAGTGTTGATACATCTAGAAATTTGAAGTCTTTGGTTTGCAAAAGGTTTTCCAGGAACTGCAGAGTGAGACTATTAAAAGTGGTAACTATCAGCTGTGTTTCCAAGCTAATGACTTTCCTCATGTAAAATGTAGAGATTTCTTCCCCACCCCAAGTCCCCATAGTTTCAGTGCTAAAAGGTGCCACCAGTATTCACAATTTAAAGCCATTGATGTGATAAATAAATAAAAGAACTTGATTTTCATATTTGTGGAAATAGCTCAGTGAAGTTGGTTCTGGTTTGCTTTTTAAATATGGATTCCAGCACTAGTAATAATAATTGAAAATGTCTTAATTAACACTGACCAATTTAGACATATAATTATGAGTATTTTGAAAAAGCCAATGGTTCTGAAATATGAGAGAAGAATTCTGCACTGTAAATGTTGTACTGAAGAGAAGGATCATGTCTATTTTTTTAATAGATATGTCTATTATTTTTCCTTTCTTCCTATAGATGTAACAGGGAAAAAGAAAGGACCAGAAGGAAGTCTTTATACCACATACATCCATATTAATTTAAAAATTACTGTTTCCTATCATGAGCCTTTTAGTTCTTTCACCTCTGCACTTCTGAAAATATCAATTTCCTGCCTTACTTTTCAACACCTTTTATCCTTTGCTGTCATATTCAAGGCTATTCTTCACTTCCTTTGCACAGCTTTGACATTATTAGCAGTGACATATTTGAAATCAGATTTAGTATTTTGATTCAAAAAACAGAAGTCAAAGCATGAACTTAGAATTATAAGATTTTTTATTTAGATTAATTATTTGCATTCCTTCTTACATGCTTTCTTTTTTCTGTGCTGGTTTGTTTGTGGTTTCAAGGTTTTATTTTTTTCAGAAATATGAAGCTATGAACTATATGTTCTAAAAAATAGGAAAAAGGATCCTTGTATAATGATGTGATCAAGAAACTGCCTTTTTTAAAGGAAAAGATTGGTGAAGTTCATTTTACTTATTATGAATTAAGTTAGATAACTAGTTTAACTGAACTCTGCAGCTGACAGATGCAGGAGCATATTTCACTAATGGGTGAAATATTCCATAGCAGTGTGGACTGAATTGACCATTAGCAGGGTTTAGGCATTTTCCTTTCATACAGCTACAGCTAGGCCACAGAATTTCTCTTCAGAAGCAGTGAAGATCTACCTAAAATTGAGATTTGGCCATGTTGTGTAGTGAAATTAACTGAAAATTAATGTATATGTGTTGTTTTCAATCTCTAGTTTATATTTTCTGGGTTAGAAATTTTTACTGTTTTAACTTTTCTGATTCAGTTTAGGAGAAGACCTTATTCTTAAACTAAAATAATGTGTCCAAACCTTCCCTCTTGTCCTAACTGTGAATTCACAATGCTATAGTACAATGTAAAAAGTTTCTGGTCAGTGCTCATCTTGGCATGCATATTTTCCTATGCATCGACCTGGCAAGTGTCTGGAAATGTCATGGACCAACTCAATGACTGAGCCATATTAGTATTTTAGTTAATGCAATTTGTCATATGAAGCATACCCTGAGCACCACGATCCTGTAAAATCAAAGAACAAATAAAAAACCCTTATTAAAGCAAGTACTAAAAATACTAAGTACTATAATTTAATTTGCAGTCAGCAAGCAAATGTTGTTAAAACAATTTTTTTCAGCAGTACTAGAGGAGATAAAGTATCCCTTTGATATGGTTGGGTTTACCTCTAAGACACAAAGTATGTGGACTTGCTCATAAAGTTAAGATTAACCTTCCAGATATCTGTAGAACAGACATATTAATTTGCTAAGAATCTGTACTGCAGAAGAAAAGCCTCTGGGGGGGACAAGGGCTTTGGTGAGGGATAAAATCCATTTTGTGCAACATGAAACTACAGGACTAATTGTTGAATCTTTAAGACCTTTCTTAGAACAGATCTTTGTCTGCAAATGAGAGCTGAATGAAAATCCAGGTTCTGCCATAGATAATTTCTTGGTGTCACAGGGAGTCCAGCATTTCTGTACATGGCTTTTTTTGCTTTTAAGGGTCGGGTTAAATTTGAAAATATATTTTCAAATTCTGAGAGGAAATGGCTACACATATACAATGTATATGCTAATAATATCATTACATTGTGTCAATTGGCATAGTTGTGCTCTGGAAAATAGTTCCCATATCATTATTAGCCATGACTATTCCAAGAGGAAGTGTTAACTACAATACTACAAAATGGAGCTCTTTGAGCATATTTTCTTTATGTTTATGTCCCTCTGAAAGCAATAACTGGCCCTTTTAAAACATAAAGCATTATTTCCTATTCAGTTTCCAATGGTGAAAGCACTAAACAAAAAAAAAAAAAAATTATGTGGATCATTCATCTTTTCTTCCTCATGTCTTGTTAATGTACACAGCAATGGAGAATTTTAAGGGATTCTTTTGATGCAATGTTAAGAGCAAATTATCTTAATTCAGTCCAATTTATACATGAGAATAACTGGCTCAAAGCAGTCCTATGATCAGTGTGGCTATGACTACCTTAAATACATTCACTGAGCATTTTGGCTACAGATAATAGCCTTGTAGGTTAAATTGTTATACAGGTTTGAGTTTTTAAAATTGATTTTAAAAGGTAAAAATTTTAAAATTATACTGTTATTTAAATGTAGGATGAAGGTTTAAGTACAAATCACTCTAAGGTAACTTTTTTAAAGAGCAGGCTAATGCAGTATTATGTTTTATGGTGCAATAAAATTATGTGCTAAAATTATGCTCATAAATGCAGGCAAATGTAAACCAAGCTATTAGTTATGTTTTCTCAGATAAAAGTGATTAGCATAGCTATCAAACTCTTCTCCCATTTGAATAACAGAATTATGTCTGAAATCTAAGGCATGTTTGCTAAAGCTGAGTCTTAAAAAGAAATGTAAATCCAGCTATCAATGTTGTATTTGAAAGCGAATGCAATGGTCTGCCCATCATTCTGCTAACAACTGAGAGCAGAGGAACATGACCCAAATTGCAGTGAAACACATCAATATGAAATGTGCCTGAAACACTATTTTGGAAGTCATTCTTAGCACTTTATCATAATCTCCTTACTGCTGATCAGACTTATTTAAAAACCATTGTGGTTTGTTTAAACATAAGAGTGATGAAAGAGTCTTTTAGCAACAGTCACTGTGAGACAAAGTTTCATGTATAATTCATGAAGTATGTGGTCATCTACTAGCAAATTAATTTCCATTTGACAGCTATACTTCTGGTAGTGTCCTCTCAGGAAGGCACATGGTATATAATTAAATTCTGAACAGAACAAATTAAATGCTGATTACTTCATAAACAATTTCAAGCCTTGAATATTGTTACCTGTCTTTATAGGATCAAAACAAGATATTCTGACAATGATGAGTGAATATATTTTCTCAACCCAGTATCAAATTTTTTTCTAATGCCTAAGGGTTAAAATTTCTACTGGAAAATCCAACTGTGGGGAAAAAAAACCAGCTAAAAAGCCAGCTCCCACTTCAAACCTGCAAGGAGATTTCTCTACCTGTGGCTTTCCTGTGATGCTAATGTTGATTGCTCAGAGGCAACATTTAGTGTTTTAGATTCAAACCACTGGCTAGATGCATGCACTCTTTCTTTTGCATCTTCTTGTCTCCCTCCTTTGTCCCCTTAAATTTGGTTAATCAAAGTAAACTTATGGATATTTGCTACACAAATCTGAGGAAGGATTACTGATGACTGACTACGATGACCATAAGAATTACTTATTGTTTGCAATAAAAACAATTATAATAAAAGATAAACTACTAAATAAAATGTTACAAAGGTTTTCAAATAATCATGGAATGAAGAACACTGCAGGGAAGACTTGCATGTGATCTTATTGAACAGGAATTTTGTTAAGGTTTCTACCATGTTCTCCACCCCTTGGCTGTGTTCAAGGCAAGGTTGGATGAAGCTCTGAGCAGCCTGGTCTAGTGGAAGGTCTCCCCACCTGTAGGTACACAGCTTGTGGTAATTGGGAGTGGAGCTGAGTCTGAGCCTCATCCCCAATGGGCTGCAGCTCTGAGAAGCAGGTGAGCAGCATTGACAGCAATGAGCCATGGAGTGCCCAGGTGCCCTGACCCACCACCAAAGGGACCAGAGGGCACACAGGTGCAGTGCATGAACATGAGGGATATAAAAGGCTGGGCTGAAGAACAAGAAGGGCAGATACATGCAGCCTTCTGAAGTGATGTGATGTTACTCTCCATGGGCAGACAGCTGAAGCCTTCTGAAGTGGTATGGTGTTACTCTGTGTGGGTTGAAGCGTTCAGATTTTGTATGATGATACTCTGTGTATCATGACCATCTCAACTGAGACATGTGCTGTGGCATACACTGTGACACCCACCCATGGCAGGGGGCTGGAAGTAGATGATCTCCAAGATCCCTCCCAACACAAACCCTTCTATGATTCTGGGTTTTGTACTTGCAATGCAATGTGAGGTTTAGCTTGTGCTGGCAACTGCAGTACAAATTCTTAAAGACATATTTGGATAAACTGGAGTCTCACTGCCTTCAGTCTCCTTTGTCTATCCTCCTCAGATTAAGTTAACAGAGATGCACTACCATGTCCTAAAATTCAGCTTTCTAGTTATGGGATTTTTACCTGTTTTTGAAATACTGCATAAACAGCTAGACTTCTGTTTACGATGCATTTTTCTGTGTTGACACACCACCATTTATCAATCAAAAGTATTTCAATTTATACTATGCCTTGATTATATTTTTTTCTTACAAGACTGAGTTGTAACATATAAGAAAAGTGCAGCAAGAGATCCCTGTGTAATGTGGTGATAAAAATAGTCTTTCAGTAATGCAGATTGAGAAAATTCATTGAAAAAGAAAATGTGCTTAATATATAGATAATCTGAAAAGATGACAAGAGTAAACCTAAAAGATGATAAATATATGCATAAACATGAGTGGTGTATACAATGTTATAACATTGACAACTATTAGTATTGCACCAAGATAATTGTTCATAACGTATTTAATTTTGTAAGAGCAACTGGTCAACAAGTCTGCACCCCTTCTCCCTTCGCACTCAAAGCTGGGGTGACTGAAGTTGGATTATGGTGCTGCAGGTCATACCCATAAGATTTTGAAGGAAGAGGTATAAGGAAACTGTTAGTGGATCCTGCCTGCCGTTGGATTTGTTTGGTTTTGTGCCAATGACAAAAGTATCTAAAATTAGCTGATGTGGAATACTGGATTTGATAGCTCACACAATTCCTCCAGGTTAAATGGTATGAAGAGGAAAATGATTTTGTATTATCAGTGCTGGGATGTATGGAAGACTGTTTTGCATTACGTTCTTTCCTCTTCACAATTGTATCAGTGAGAAGCTGTTTTATGATCTCAAAGGAGAGAGAGTGATGAGACAGGGAAGAAGAACTGGGTTCTGAAAATGCATGGAAGAGTACAAAAAGAATATCGGACCTTGCCCAGAAATGACATAAGCTAAGATGTAAGCTAAGGAGATAGGGAATCTAGAGATACAGGGAAAATAATAAATCCAGGTTTAACAAGAGTAAAAACTGAGTGAAACTGCTTGAGGGTGAGAACATCAGTACTAAGATTCATGGTGAGCAGTGATAGCAAGTGCCATGTCAATACCATGTTAAGCTTGGAAAAGTTATAATAATAAAATCTAAAAGGGAGCACATTTCGTGCAGTCAATCTGAGTTCACAGCATATTCGATTTTGTAAGACCCACTGGACAACAGCTATATCTAGGAAATACCATCAGGTGGTCACAATGTGAGGCATGATGTTACATGTGCTGCAAAATCTGTCATGCTGCAATGTCTGTTAAACACAAGCTGAAAGAACAGTCTAAACTGCCAGTAAATATAAAGCGAAATGAAAACAAACACTGCAGTGCATGACTTCCTGTGGGATTTGATATTAATCCCCACTTATGAGGAGTAGTCTGTACAACATATTTTCCCTAGGGGACTTGTGAGTTATCCAGCTAATCCTTATTCAAGGCATATGATTTGTATCCGGCAAGGAATCACACACAGTTTTTTCAATTAGCTCCAAATATACAGTATTGATAATAAAGTCTGTGTGATTAGATTTAAAAAAAAAAAATCATTGGAAAACAAGCTTAGTGTGCACATTCCATTATGCAGTGATCAGTGCTATAACTTAGGAGGTGTAAGTTTAAGCGTCTGATTATCTTGTTATAAGGTCTGTTTGGACTCAGTTAATCGCCTTTAAGTTTTCAGTAATTTCTTATCCTCTTGTTACCTACGTTTTTAAAACACAAGTTACAGATTAATTGTCTTCATCAGTTCTCTAGTTGAGGCCTGGTGATCGATGTGCTGTCTGTGCTGGTTTTGAACTCTCCTGTGTTTACCATTTGAACACAGCTTTTCCAGATTCAGATTCTTCTGCCTGATAAGTTCTTCACTCCCTGCTGACAACACCTGTACTTTCTCCATTCTATGGGAGAGAAAAATTAAGAATCTTAGGGCAAGATATTTTGCAGGTTGTCATATAAAAGACACTGGCATAGAATCTTAGGTCATGACTAGATACTTTAATATATGTTTGATCCTTTTCTCTTTGAACAGAACAATATTTGCTGGCAACTAAATCTAGCCTAATTCTGATAATAGGAATACTGGAACTGTTGAATAGACCTTTCAGAAGAGAGATATTTCAGTTCCCTGTGAGCAAAAAGAAGTGAAGTCCACCCTTCTAAAGGCCACAGGGTAGATCAGACAGGCTTGGATGAAAAGTTAACTGGTGTTTAGTGCTTTCAAAAAAGCCTTGTGAGATGGGAGAATGGTCTGTGTTAGCAATTAGATTTTATCCTAAGCTAAGCTGGAAGGACATTTAGGCATTGTACATTTTCAGTTTGTGCAAAGATACTCATTTTACTTTACATGAAAATATTTTTCATGTTTCAAGACTGACTGGAAGACAAAAATGCCAGATGTTACATATTTGTTACTTCTTGTAGTAACATGCATGTGGTACGTATGCAGCAAATATTCCAAAGACTGAATCTTGGCATGGGACTACTAGCATGCTAAATATAGAAATTACATTGTTCAGAATTTTATTTCCAGAGTTCAAATTTGGTATGTTGTTGCTCATTTAAATACACATAAGGAGGTGGAAAGGATATAGGATATTTTAAGTTTTCCCAAATTTTCTTTAAGCAACATTTTCTATGCAGCTGGCAGCTCTTCATTTCCACTGAGATGAGAAAATTTGCCAGAAATTCCTTCCTTGTTAATGAAATATGGACTGAGTTTGTCCATTTATTTAAAATACACAGATTACAATTTGCATTTTTTACTGAACTGTTTTAACAGGGTGAGTGTAGATAATGGTGAATGATTTCAGAAAGGGTGAAGAACTTTGCTTTCTCAGAATCACACAGGACCTTCCATAAATCTTGGGGCTGTAACAATGAATTTAACAGTGCATTGCGGTTATTAGGTGCTGCTAGCCTCAGCTCTGAGAATGTTTTACTGGGAGTTTGGGTGACTTGATCTGCATACCTGTTAGTTTGCACATATGTGTTAAGATTAATACTGATTTTATGTCTGTGATTTATTGTGTAGGAGCATAGTTTCTTTTAAATGGGTTTCTGCTGTGCTGGAAAGAGAATATTTTGGCTTTGTAATCTAAGATTTTCCCATATTCATTTAAAATGTGGGCTTGTTCTTTTCATATCTCCTACAAGTGGTAGAATTTTAAATCCTGAAGCCAGTGATTTCCCCAGTTAATTTTGGGAAGATGCCACAGAAGCTATTGAGACCATAAAATTCACATTCTAGCTGTTCCCATGACTGAACAACAACAATAGCTTTGCTGTTAGGACTGTGTTTGGGCTTCAGCTCAATATTTGCTGAGTCAGAAAGAGAATTTCTATCTGATTGGCCTTTCTGCTGCTTCATGCAACAGTCAATTCATAGTGATCCCAGTTACTTATTGTTCATAACTTCCAACAGAAATGTGCCAAGGTATTGAGATGATCCTGGCTTCTTATTGGGTCAAGTTCTTGCTGTTTAGTAAAATCCGCTTATTTTATGCATCAGAATTTTATTAACTTGGGTAAGATCTCAATTCAGTTTTAGGTCTGTAAAGTATTTCAAGCCTTTAGCAGTTCTGTAAACATAAAAGTCTTAGCTGGCTCAGGAAGCCCATAAATTCAGTAAAAAGCAGGAAAGTCTGTGTGTGTGTCTTACCAGTTGGGTTACTATTACTGGATGGGTTTGTTCCCTGAGAGCTGGAAATAGAGTGTCATGAAATGATCTTTTTCTCTGTCCAGACACTCAAGTTGTAATTACACTTTGTTGTAGAAATATCTCACTTTCCATAAGTCAACTTTACATGCTTGATGAAGGTAGAAGGACAAGGTGAGGAAGTGGAAAGGCGTTTTCTGTCAATTCCAAGTAATAAAATGCTGCCTAGGGTCTGGTTCTGAAGCCTTTGTTGCAGATAATGAGTTAATCAATGGCATCAGAAATGTCATTTCCTTTGCCAAGTAAATACAGTACTTAGGTAAGAAATGTTTCTTGTATGTTATGTGCCACAGTCTTAATTCTAAATACTTTTAAAACTCTTAAATCCTTGGATGATTTAACAACCTATACAACAGTCTGAATGTCTAAAAAGAGAACCCATCTCTCTAAAGAAATAGAAACTAGTAGATGGAAATTCTGAGGACATGAGATTCTTGCCAATAGAGGTTGGACTCATGCTGATGGTTAACTTGCTGAACACCAGGAGCATAAGAAGAGCCAAGACTATTTCCTCTCTTTTACTGCATAGTAAAAATCCATCACAAAATTCAAGGAGTACCTTTTGAATACTTAAACTTAGTTTGTGATCAATAGATTATCTTCCATGATCCAAAGGACTTTTCATCCTTATAGCTGCCAGACATATGCTGAAAAAGAATGGTCTCTGTGACATTGCTGTCCCACATATTAAATTTAAATCACTGAGAAACAAGCATGAAAATTATCATGTTGATTTTTCTTTTTGGCACTTAACGGATTTGATTACTAGTGGGCAAGGTCAATCTAATGTCTCATATAACTTTCCAGAGCCTGAACTGTACTTAAAAATTAACTCAATTTATGGTTCCCTGAGGAACAGCTATTGTCATAATCTCTCTTTATTCCATCAGGAGAAACCTGAGCTCAGTAAAGTGTTTATTGTGTGTAAACCACATACTAAACTCTTGTATATATGGGGGCTACCTAATGGACCCAATTTTAAGAAGCTGTATGGATAATTGTAAAGCTAAAATCTCTGTACCTCTGCCTAGTCCCAGTGTGTACCAAAATCCTTGAGGCTGTAGAAAGAGTTGTCTGTTGGCACAGTTTTGTCAAACTAATGCTGACCACTCAAGTGGAATCCTAACAAATTGAAATCATCTGGATGCACTGACAGAAGCCAAAAAACTGACTTTATATTGCTTTTTCCAACAGAGCAACCAGACCACAACACTGGACCATGTGGGTGGCCTCACCCACTTACATATACGACATTTTTGGAAGTGAAATGGCTATGAAATCACTGACTTGCCCTATGTATAAAACAGCTCATTTGTCCTGGTGCCTTAACAGGCTACGATGAGCCATCTTTATGGCCAAGGTTCTCAAATTCAAGACAAGGAAAATTTGACAATTGTGCAATTAATTTACTTCATGTGCAGAGCTAAGTTTTGGAGGACTGGGCTTACCAAGCACTGCTGTGTATAGAGAGGTTGATGTGTATCCTTCTGAATGACAAACTAGTGTACTTGAACTGTGCTTTCCAGGAAAGCCATTTTTACTTGTTCTAGGTACAAGGAATTTGAAGAATTAGGGCGATTAAGTAAATAAACTGCGTAAAGTTTGCTTTGCAGCTTTTCAAGCTGTGTAAGTATCCCATTTACAAAGACAGGAATAAAGAAACATATCTAAATATTTTTTCATTTGTTGAAAGATTGCTGGGAATAGAATTTGTCCTATTGTCTTATTGTAATGCTTACAATCGAAAGAATACATTAAAGACCTGAGAGTCAAGTGAACATGATTCTGTAGCTGAGGTACAAATTGCTCTGAGACTTCATTAGGGGGTTGACTTTGCCTGTTCCCCCAAGCTACAATGGTTTGGGTAAAATGGAAACTAGATCTTGCCAGACAAAAGTTTTTGGTTTCTGAGTAAATCTGATGGGAAAGAATTAAATAATTTATTTAATTCAGAAACAAATTCTCATCAGCTTCAACATGGCATTGAGGGGGGTGAGCAGAGACAAGGTTTCATTAGGAGTAGTTAGTACATCCTTTGAAGAATATATGATGAATAAGAGTATCAATTCCTATTGGATTATTTTAAAGGGCAATCATTCAAGTAGGAAAAAAAAAATGAGTGCTAAAAGCAGTAGATAAAGAGTTTCCTTCATCCTGAGAAATTCTATTTGTATTACAATACCAAGGAATAACTCCAGTATGGTAAAGCAACCTAAAACCCACTGAGCATTCAGGAGTACACAATGACATCCTGTTTCCTGTTCCTCAGGTCATCATAATATAAACTCTCAAGTCTATATGCTAGCATTTCTGATGATCATCCGATGAACATGGATTTTACTGAAATTTCCATTAAGGTTGGAGTCTGTAATTATTTTATTTTTTGCATTGTTTGGCCCCTAAGAATGGATGTTTTCATCCATGTGTTGCAGCTGCAGGACAAAATGCTTCTATCTATCGGTATTTGCGTGCAAAATGTGCAGCAAGAAATTGATGGTTGCCACGTGTGCCCAATAACAGCAAAAAAGAAGAGAAAAAAGTAGGATACAACAAACTTCTCCACCCTAGTAAGAGATTTAAATCATAACTGCCTCAGGAGAGAATTGTTTCCTCCTTCAGTAGCAGTCTAAACTCTTGAACACAGCGCAGCCAAGACATATCCCCTGAAAAAGTGACTGAGCATTAAACAGTCACTTTTTTTTCTTTTATGAAAAACATTCTCTGAAAAGCTTGCATAAACAAGAAGCCCACATGTTCAGCTCAACTATTTTTTGGCGCTCTCACAGTATTTGTTGACTCATTTGGATTTTTTTGTGTGTGTAACTCTTTAACTTCCATGCTCTCTGCACTATAGGCAAGTGTTGATTTTTCTTTCTCAATCATCCGTGGTTCAAGCATTTCCAGAATGAGCCTATACAAAAGTCAGTGGTTGCCATTAAAATGTTAATGCATGATACCTGTTCTTACAATGTTTTTATACTTTGTAAAAAGCTAAAATTTAACAGTAATTATTCTATGTTAATATACAGCTAAATATTACAAGTATTAGCAATGATAGAAGTATTTGTTGTTTCATCAGGGCTGAGATTATGACTAGAGTTAACATTGCAGCACTTTATATGTTTAGAGCAGGAATTAAATTTCCCAAACGCATCCCCTCCCAAAACCCCAGACAGTGTTTGCCAGATGTCAACAACAGCAGCAGACAAGGTTTCAGGAAACCTACAGCCTGTTCTCAGAAGGGTTGGCCTAATGCTCAGCTTCATACAGCTCCTTCTCGCCCTTTTGGTTGCCTTGATATATTTTGCTTTCTTTACCTTTTCCGCAAAGAAAGCAAAACATTTTTTCCGCATGGAGTTTGTTTACAGGATGTGTTCAGACAGTATTTATTGCGGCTGGGTCCCAATCTCCATTTGGGCCCCTAAGCTCTACCCCTTCATCTTTGTTTCTCAAATGCTTTTGTGCATGTATAGAACAGTAGAGGCAAGACCGATGCCTCTCCAACCTTGTTTTTGGTTTTGTTTTTTACCATGGTATTTTCATCAAATCTCACTTAAGCTATGTTTTTAACAAGTCATTATTTGTATGTCGTCTTTTTTTGATATCTAACTTGAGATATGGTGCTTTCATCTGCTGAAGAATGCACAATTTCAAACGTTTGAGTGATATATAGCACTAAATAGTCAAAATCAGGTACTTTGACCCTCATATTTAGAACTGGAGTAGGTACCTTTAAACTTTGTTTCCCACCTTTAAGAGCTGATAATATTCCTTCAAATCATGGAGGTGTATCTCTGTCCTGGCATACTGTTGTAATAAATTTCTCCTAAGTTCTTTAAAGGAATTAATACATTTGTTTCAAAATGCAGCTTGGACAATACACTGTGCAGTCAGAGGCAGTATATTAACAACAAGAAGAAAAGAAATTTGGCTGTACCAATAAACCCTTGTATCTTTTGATATAGGATCTTGCAGAAAATTGCCAAGTGGAGCTGTAAGTAAAATGTTGAATTAAGTTTATGCAGGCAACTTTCATTCTGTGATTTATAGCTTTCAGGCCTTGAATTTTGACCCCTAGTAACATTCTTTTAACAAAGTTATTTTGCATCCAGATCTCAAACAATATGAAATTCTCTGTTTCTGATTATTATGTTCAGAAAGCAGTTAAACATTTGTGTTCCCAAAGAAAGAGGCCAAGTATATTTGTAATATTTTAGATTATGTGTTTTTAAATATTTCTGTTTCTGCTGCTATTTTTGTGCTCAGTTTTTCAGGAGTGTGTACATGAGTAGAACAGAATGTCAGAGCCTGAAGTGGCAATTCCAAGTAATAATAGCTTTTTCAACTGCACTTTTGTTGATACATCTGAACGCCTGTCCAAGTCTCTATGGATTGTGTGACGCCTTAGGCAATCTTGTATCTCAAATGCACCAATCTGCCACACGGGCAGACAAAGCCTTTGAGTACCTGCTCTAAATATCTCTCGGGCTGCCAGTTCGTGATCCAGTGCCACGTGCTGCTGTGAGACTTGTCACATTGAGAGTGAGAAGAGCTCAGAGCTGAACATCCCACAACTCATGGGCAGTTAATGCCACCGAAGGAGTGGCCTGGTTTGTGTTCGTGTGTCCCAGTCACACGGTCCCACGGAGGAGGGTGATGGTCTTCCTATCTCTCCTCCCTGTTTCCAGGGCAAAGAGTCGTCCTGGGCTCATGCCAGCAGTGGTCAGCAGAGAAAAGTTCCATTCTGATGGCTTGTCAGTTCTAAATGCCTTCAAACAGGATGTTTATTGGCATTAAGGTAAATCAGATGATGAATATGAAAGTTCAATGCAACATGAAATTGATATAAATTAGTTATGAATGCATTTACTCAAAGTTCTGAAAGAGCTTTCAGCAAGCAGGCAGCAGAGCTGCTTGAAAATTATGGGAGAGGTTTTGTGAGAGAGAACAACTTTTATCAAAAGTATTTTGTTCTCTTTTTGCATTTAAAACCCATAATTTATAGTCATTCTTTGGCTTGGTTTGCATTATTTTATATAACTAGCTCATTGATGTGTTGGGTTTTTTTTGGTATATACATGTCGATGTGGGAAATATGAAGAATGTGAATCATGTATGGCTGTCACTGTAGTCCAGAGTGACTTGTCATTTGTGTGCAGGTATTTTTTGACAACCTGCATAAAGAAATCAGAAACAAGTATTTGGCAGATGTACAAGCTAACCTAATATCTTGCTGGTTCCTCTTTTTTTGACCAGCCTAAAGACATTTTAGGGGTAGGAATAAATACCTAAAACTGATTTTAAAATTATTCTCCACGTGTTTAACTTGAAAATACACACAGTTTTGTTGTGTTGTTACTTGAGAAAGTTTTTCCTTTGTTGTCACACACCAAAGCAAACATTTTTCATAGGGTTTTGAAAGAACACTATAAATAGATATTCTAGCACTGATCCACATTTCATGCTGGTGACTTCATATCAGTTAGTTGTAACTAATGTCACTGGAGCTATTTCCAAATGATTTACACTGACAGAAATACAGAAGCAATGAAGTTATAACCAATGCCTATGAAAATGGATTCTGCTCTAATCCATCTAAAAAAGTGATATTAGCTTTAGGTTTCAAAATTACAGTCCTGTTCCTGCAAGCAGTACTTTCCCCTTTTTTCTCATCTCTTCAGCAGCTCCCCAGAATAATGGCTGAATCCTAAGTGTCCATATGTGTTCTTGAAATGTCCAACACAGCAACTGAGACCAAGACTGGGTCAATGCCTATTTTGATTCTTTCAGCGGAGTGCCCTAGGGATGCAACTTTTTATTAGCTACAGGCAGCTTTCTTAAAAACTTTGATTAAAATATGACTAAAGAGGTATACTTGTAATTTTGCTTTTGTTTCTATTTAACCAGATTAAAAAAAAAAAAAAAGGGAAAAAAATGTTCTGCTGAATTGCATGACTTCATGGACCATATTTCACGTTCCTCATTGAAATGTGGTTAAAATAATCTTGTACTTAACCGGTTCCAAACCTTCAAACAGCAATGTGTTTGGCTTTTTTTTTTTTTTCATATGTCAATTTAAAAGATTTTTTTTTCCCCTTGGTCTGTATTTATCAAATACTTACATATACAAAACATTCATTAATTAATACGAGCACTGTAATTCATATAAAACAATTATAGCATTTAGAGTTTTCTGAAAAGCTACTATTGCTGCCTTAGCCCTTTTAAAATATATTCTCCCCAAAGGACAAAATGTGATCTATTAATATGTATGCATTATTACTTTTTTGTAACTCTGACTGCTGATGTCTCTGAATATGGAAGCATTTAGAGGTTATAGACGGTCCGTTAGTCGACTTGCAATTCAAAGTGCAATATTTCCTAAAACCTAAAAAGCATTATTAATTACCCTCTGTCTGTATTAGAGAGTATAATATATTTTCTTCTGGAGATTTCACATTTCCTGCAATCCTGCAATAGCAATACTTGAACTTGTTAGGTTATTTAGAATAATTGGCAACACAGGGGTAAAAATTTCTGGTTGACTGCTAATTGCACAAATTAATAAAAATAATTCATCTTACATCACTCTAGCCTTTAAGCAGCTTTCTTACTTTTTTAGGATCCAGCAATTCTGAGATTATGCATTCCCAGCAGAAGGAGTTTACCTTCTTGCAACTGAAGGGTAGGATATTTATGTGCAAAAGCTAGTAGAAGGAAAAATTGAGCTGATTCAATAATGTACACATTCCTCCCAAACTAGAATGAGGTATTTTTAATTTATTTTATATTTTCTACTTTATTCAAAAGTATCTTGTGTCCTTGCTGCTTAATTGGCTTGATAAAAAACATTTGTTATGCAGGTCTGGAACTCCAGGGAAGTGATTGGCTCCTTTTAAATGTATTAAGTGTAGTCAGTTTGCTTTTTATAAATGAAATAAAAGAACTACTTAAAAAAATTTTCAATTCTTCTCCATGATCAGTCTATTGTCACATGCATTTGGCATTCATTATATGTTAGCCCCAGGCGCCTCCAGTCTTGTACTCAGGCCAGCAGTAATTTGGTTTATAGAGATCATATGGCAGGGAAACAGACCTTGAAAGACAGAACTCTAAGAAGCATATTTGATGAATTTCCTATGATTTGAGTCTGGGTTTATTCTTTCCTGTTGTGGAGCAGACACCCTACAGCACACGCGCTGAGGCCCGATGCGCCTGAGCAAGGGGCCAATTAAATGACAATATGCGCACTGTTTTTTTGCACATCTCGGGTTGCATTTCCTATCAGAGAAAGGGAAGGGATGATGGAAGGGGGAGGAGAGGAAGAAAAAAGGGGGGCCTTGTAAAGGATCCAAATATGGGCAGGAAACCACACAGAGTGAAGGTTGCCTTTGTCATTAACAATTAATGTAACCACGAATGCTGGAAAAAAAATATGCTGCGGCTGTGAGCGGCAGTGGCACAGCCAGTGCAGCACGTCTCCTGTCTGCCCTCCTTCCCAGCAAGCCTGGCATCCTGGTGCAACCAGCTCCAAGGCCTCTCCTGCTCCAGCACATCAACCAGCAACTACTTAACTCTTATACCCAGATGGATCCCAATCCTTTTCCCAGTGCGCCTAAGGGGTAGTGGAAGTAGCAGAAACAGATCTCAGAAATTTCCATAGTCAAATGGTTTTTTTGCCATTAGCTCTAACCCTCTTATCTGCATGCTAGAGATGTTATAGGCTGACCTAATGCTCTTGGATGACACGGGATGTGTTTTCATACAGGCCACTGAATGCCAGATTAGGCCTGAGCTAAGTGGTGAGGCTGGGTTTTGATACACTTGTATTCCACACCGCTCTGGTCATGGCATTGATGGGATGCCATAAGAAGGAACCTATTAACCACTGTGAGTGAATAGGTATAAATGTAGACCTAAACAGGCTGTTATACTTCCTACTTGGGTCTGTGGGCACAACCTTTACACCTAAACAGCACAAACACATGCACATGTGCACACATCTAGGCAAAATTTCACTCTGGGTTTTATTTCGTTTAAAGGTCTTAATTCCTTTGATGATGTCCAGAGACTGTCCAGGTCCCTTTGGGCTTTGTTGTTTTTTTTTTTGATTGATTTTAATTCCTCTTCCCCTCCTCACTTCTCCTTTCCTCTCTCTTTCTCTTCTTTCCCCCCACCCCCCAACTTTTTCTAGTAGTTTATAAATGCCACTTTTCATTAATGTGACCAAAATGTCATCAAGTAGTTTAATGCTCTTTAATGTCCTTGTATCGTTTACGTTTTTTGAACAGTGTGGAAATGAATCCCATCTGTGGATTTGCTAACATCAAAAAAGTTTGACAGGCTATTTAGACGTGCTACTTCACATTGCATTAGCATGTACAATGTCAGAGAGGCAGGAGCCAGAGTGAGGCCATACCGCACCACCTCACTCTTGACCCCTCCTATAACTGCTCTGAAAGTGGCAGATCACTTACCTCAGAAAATGAAAGTCAATTGTGAAGTATCTCGGCCTGGACAGGAGCCCAGAGGCCCCAGGAAAAGTGTGAAGCCTAAATAAAAAGAGGCAAAAATCTTTCTGGAAAAAAAACCAAAAACAAAATCAAACCCATCCTCTCATCCTTGCTGGTGCCAAGAGATCCGTATATCATCATCTGGGCAAGTGTACATGTCCTAACATTGTCTGATGTCTCATTTTTTACTTGTAATGGGATTTTTTTGTTTTCCTTTTGGGTGGTTAAATGCTTCCAAAGGCATCTGGTTACATTTTTCAGGCTACTTTTTTTATTTGTTTCTTCTTGCATATTGGCCAACCAAAAAAATTTTGTTGCTAAAAGAGGTGATGCTGAGCTGTCTTGTCAAGACTGTTCCCACCCTTGAAAGGACTTACCGTGTTCTTTTTTCAGGATTGAGGATTTTTGAGGTGATTGTTAAAGTACTCTCTCTGCAACTTAGTACATATCAGAAAGTGTAATTTATTATTTTTTTAACCTTTATGGCTGTAGATGTCTCATAAACAAGGCTCATGGATTGAACTAACTGTTTAATATGTGATGGGTGCATTTTAAATTTCTTTGGCTTTTTGCCGTGAGAGTGACGTGCCCCCCATCCTTTTAAGGCATTACTGTAAAAAGAGATGTGGCTTTTTATTTCAGGAAAACAAAAGCTTCTGTTCTTCCTGAGACACAGGGAACAGCAAAGTGCACTTTTAACTGTTAATCATTATGGATAAATGGATAATAATTTCCACCTCTGAATGCACTAGGATTTACTTCCCAGTTTTTTTAACCCTCACTCATACTGCATTTTCATATGCAAATATAATTTAATTTTAAGCTAGAATGTAAATAAATAACCTTGTATAGTGGCACCAAGTTTTCAAAGCCAAGGTAATCTCTTATAAGCATGAAATAGAAAAGCCTTTAAGGCAATTATTATAAGTGCACAAGTCCTTTAGTCTTCAGCAGTCGGGTTTGTGTGAGATAACACACAATTGTGTTGTTAGTAGTGCCACACTGGAAAAGTAAAATAAGTATGGAAACAATAAACAATGCACCTTATTTTACTCTTTAAATTGGTAGGGTTGTGACAATTTCACTAAAGGCAGGATGAAACTGGCACATTTCATGCCCTGATGGAAGCACTATTTGCACGGAGTTAGGATCCAAACATGAAGGAGGAGACAATCAGGTTACATTTATATTCATTTAACAAACACATGCATTTCAGATGCCATTCTAATTGTTTGATCTCGTGGTTCTTATGCTAAATGTGGATAAGTGGGATGGACTCTCAGATTTTCCAAATGAATTTCAGGCAAAAGAAAGTCATGGGTTTTCCTTATACATTTCACAGGAGACATGGAAACAACACTGAAGTTTATTTTGGAAGCATTTACGAAGCAGGAAAATCCAATCTTTTCACTCCTGATGTCTCACATTCTCTTACTGTTCTGATGTCTGAAACAAAGCTTTGAGTCTGTTCAATGCAGGAAGAATAAACTAAACAGTCACAAAGGTGGCTCTAGCAGAAAGCTATGAGGTTTCACTGAAAATGCTGTAAGCAAATTATGGGTCTGCTATTAGAATGAGAATTCATGGTTTTTTGTAAGCACACATGTAAAACTCACGTATAGACAGCAGATAGATTCCTCTGAAAAACCATGAAGAAACCTTAAAAATTACCATTGGGGCAAAAATTTATTAAATCTTCAGTGTGAGAGAAGTCGTTGTCTGTCAGATTTAGATGCTCATGTCTTTCTGAACGTGCTTTGGGGACTTTTGGAATAATTTAGTTGGTAGTTGGAGCTGAGTGGGGCACTGAATGCAGGGCCTGAAAGAGCATGCTGCTCACTTCAGGCTATTTCTGATATCACACTGGGCCTTGCTTTCTGTTGTTAATTACACCCCAGCCAGTGGATATGAAATTATAGCCCCTTGAATACCAGGCAGTGAGCAGTGTGTGTGCAGCCATTAATACTCATTAAAAGTGAGATCAGAAAGGGACCCTAACTATGTCCTTTGCTATGGGCTAGGTAACAGATCCAACCTCAGCTGGGTTGATTATACTTTGGGCAGTAAGCTAGCAGAAGTGGCATTCAAGTTTTCAGGCCATAGTAACAGGGAAAAGAAAAAAAGCTGACATGATCACAGGTAGACATGTATAAAAAATTTCTGTCTATAAATTTAAAATTAAACGGGAATACACTGCTTATAATGCAGACGAAGACAAGCCATTTGTAAGGAATAAACTGTGTAACAAACACAGGAGATAGAACATTTGACTGCATTTCTCCTTGAATATAAAAAATCAAATTGCAATTGTCAACAATTACTAGCTATCTAGACTATATGACAAAAACTAAAGAGAAAAAGCTTCTACTCTAGTTGAAAAAAATTCCTTTAACCCTCATGCAAAACTTTGATGGCAATGAAGAAAAATAGTAATGTTTGTAGCATTTTTAGATGATAACTTGAATTTCTGTGATGAATGAGCTTGCTGACGTTTGAATGTTATAGAGGAAAAAATAAATTTACAAATGAAAACATTTTTCTCATTTGAAAGTTCCTATTAGAAGTATTCAATAGGATGGTTATTTATTGAAAAGCATTCATTTTTAACAGAATATTTGTTTAATCAAAAGCTTCTCATTAGATTCCATAGAGCACTTGATTTTAAGCTTAGATATGTTCCATCAAAAATGAAAATGTGAAAAATAGGAGTTTTTCATAGGCTGCTGACAGTATTTTGGTATGTAGCACAAACTAGAGTCACTTCAGAATAGTTTGTAGAGGCAAATCCATCTGTACTGGATTAAAGGGATATTATGGGAGAAGGTTCAGCAGCACTTTGCCTGTACCTCTCATATATGGCAAATTTTGAGACTTCTGTGGCAGACAAGGACAGAAAAATAGCTTTAAGATCCATTTTAATGTTATCTCCTAGCAATATTGGAGATTGTAGGAGGAAGTGGCAGGAAAAGAGACATGGTGTTCCCTCCATAGGTTTTGTTTCTGAGAACACAAACCAACATTCCTGTATCAACAGATGGGGTTTTAGGTGATTTCTACTGTTGCAGGGTACAGTTTATACATCTAAAGTGAATATTTTACAGGAATATTTCCTTGAACATTAAGTGAAATACACCAGTCCAAAGACCTTGTTGATTTAATTTGGGCAACCTGTAAGAGGCATCTTGTTACAGAAAACTGCTGAGGAAAAATAATTTTATTTATTGTTTTTACTGCATAATAGTGAATGGTTTTTGATAGGTTTACAAGTGTCATCTCCTCTCCTCACACCTAAGCTTATGATTTATTTCATTTTCTATACAATCATCAAAATATTGTTCTAGGTATGAATTCCCTGTTTAGTACCTAACAATGAGTTTATATAAATGAGCTGTAACTCTAGAATAATTGGGATTTATTTGTGAATAAAGAGGTAAGCAAATGTCAGTCTGACCTTAATTCTTTTACCATCATTACTTGATTAAAAGCCTTGGTTAAAGGCTAGTTAGGAGGGTAATTTGGTTGTGGAAGAACAGGACATGGAGGGCTTAGAGAGTATGTGAAGCAACCCACTCTGTCAGCTGCTGCTCCTGCCACTTCAGTGTACAAAAAATTGAAGAAGAAAACCTGCAACTTCTTTCTGATGTTGTACATAATGTTGCAATGTAGGTCCTATTTTCCTCTTAAAAAAAAAAATCAATTGTTGAAGCAGGAGGCAGATGGGGAGATGGGGATACAAAAGGAATGGTAAATGACAGAGAGAGAGGAACATCTCAAGTATTAAAGAACTTGTATGACTGGGTGCAGCGAGGAACATCTCCTGTCCCAATGAATCTGCACTGATTCAGCCTGAACCTCTGTTGTTTATTGTCTTAATCACAGGTTTTTCCCTTTGGTGGGGTTAAAGTAGTCCTCTGTGTCTGTGGGACATTTAATAGAATAACTAAGTTAAGATACTTAACAAAGTACACTTCATGCTTAATGACAGACAACTTTGTGTTCATTCCAGTAATATTCTGAGGACTCACTACATTTTAACAACCTAAAAGGAGCAATCTTGATTAAAGAGTTCCTCTTCCTTGCTAGAACACTAAATCTGGTAGTAAATCATGTTTTAAAAATTATTGTATATTTGGGAGAACAGATAATACTTTCTCTGATGACATAAAAAGCATATTGACTTATTACATTATTGTAGCATCAAAACACACTTCATACTAGTCTAAACTTTAAAATATTTCTCCTATTTCATTAAAAAAAATTTATGGGACCCTATAATGACATTTATATGACAGAGGCAAGAAGAGACACGTATGAATTTTACTTGAAAACCATTTCAAGTGTTTTCTTTAAATTAAAATGCAAGAAACATACAGACATAAGTGAGTTTATGTAGAATATTAATTAAAGTGTCTCCCCTCTATCCCTTATATGGAAATACAGTAAGCATTTAATCCAGAACGGTCCATACAGCATCGACTTTGCACTCCTGTCATGGCCACAAAATAGCATTCTACAAAGTATTTGAGACTTATAGTAAAAAGCAACAAGGTTTTTTTATACATACATGTATGTGTTCATGCATCATGGAAAGAGAGTAGACCATAAATATTTCTATAATTATCCCTGACGTATGCTTTCCTTACAGTTTGTAGAAGATTGCTTAGGCTAAATTCCACAATGTCCATAGAAAGAACCTGGTACATAGAAAGAATATCATGTTTTAACTCTGATTGTTATACATAGAAAGAATATAATGTTTTAACTCTAATTGTTATGCATAAAGGTTCGTGCTGGTTTCAGCTGGGGTAGTTAATTTTCTTCCCAGTGGCTGGTATGGGGCTGTGTTTGGGATTTGTGCTGGGTTGCTAATATAGGAATGTTTTTGTGATTGTCAGGCAGGGCTTACACAGAGCCAAGGCCTTTTCTGCTTTCTGTACTGCTGCACTGGTGAGGAAATTCGGGGAGCATGGGAGGGTGGGAGGAGACACAGCTGGGACAGGTGACCCCAGCTGACCAAAGGGATATTCCAGACCATCCGACATCATGCCCAGTGTATCAAGTGGGGGGAAGAAGGAAAAATGAGGGACATTTGGAGTGATGGTGTATGTCTTCCCAAATCCCTGTTACTGCAATGGGGCCCTGCTCTCCTGGAGAGGGTTGAACACTTCCCTGCCTGGGGGAAACAAGGATTAATTCCTTGTTTTGCTTTGTTTGTGTGAGCAACTCTTGCTTTCCTTACTGTCTTTACCTCAACCCATGAATTTTGCAGCATTTACCCTTCCAGTTCTGTCCCCGGGGTCACCGGTGGGGGTGACTCACTGAGCGAGTGGCTGTGAAGGCCTTGGTTGATAGCTGGGGTTAAACCACTGTCAAAGAATCAAAGTTCTACTATGTTTTTCTTATGTCTAGAACTAAGTTATTGAACTTTAACTAGACCTTAGGACCTTTACCAGCTAACACAATTTCTTAAACCACTTAAAATGTATTTCTACTTACTTAAAACTATAACTTACACTTACTTAAAACTTAAACCTACACTTCTGCTTCACATCTATGTAGCTTAATATATCTTAATTTCTCTAAAAAGTTTAATTCAACCCCTACATTCATCTCTCTCTCTGAAGAACTTAGAGACTTACATTCCAACACCAAGGTCTCACAATATCAAGTCATGATAACTCCCTAGACTCTTAGATGATCCTGAACACTTTAATATCAAGGCTTATAGCACTTCTGAATGGACAAAAATGTGTTGGAACTCAGCTGAAATGGCTGGAAAATTTATTGAAGAGGCATCTTTTAGCCTACCTGGCAAACTATATTTCTGATGAAAATATAAAACCCTTTGACATTTTAGCAAGATGTAGTACTTTTTAAGAACTGCAAGAGTATCTTAAGGGGAACTGGATTCATATTGAAAGGTACCCCCGAAGACTTAAAATGAATTGGTTCTTATTATGATTTACACACTCTAATAAAGCTGTCAGCATTTTGGCTTCCCTTTTTAGCAAAACTTTAAGGATCCCTGTGAGCTGGTTTGAATTCCTCTTGGATTGGAGATTCTCTCTCAATCCCAGTAGAGGTAGTAGTCTGTGATTCATAACATGCACCTAGCTGGAGTCTCCTATCCCTATTTGGATTTGTCAGTTTACCTGAATAGTTTTCTTTCTTGTAAAATGCCATAAAAAGTCACTTGATTTACTGAATTCCTGACAGGATTCCATGGTTATTATTAGATTTCCTCTTTAAAACACAACTGAAGTTGTAAAATTGACTAAAGAAGAAGCTGGTTATTGTGAACAGAAATGCCTAAAGCATGACGAGAGCATCAGGAAATACACCCCTGAAGCTCATAGCATTTGATCTGAACTGTACTTTAAGTAAGAGGGAGTGTGCATTTTCTGTCATCTCTGCTTGAGACCCACTGGCTATTCATCTTGATATCCATGCCAAAAATCCCAGTGACTTCAACAAGAACCAGGCTGGCCCATATTTTATAAAAGAAGGAAAAATGTATAGCAGAAAGTTGGCTAAATTCTCTATGCTTTGGTAAGGTATAATTTCCATTAACCAAATGGTGATTCTTCCTGAAGACCAATAAATCCAAACAACATTGCAAATCTCAGCACTTTCAAAGTCTGAAATGTCTGTCTTCATCTTCATTTCCAATGGATGGGAGGATCTCAGAGATGCAGTGATTTACATTTTAGACACAGCACTTCTCCTTCCCTTAGAACTGTGACTATACAATATGACAGCATTTCAAGAGCCTTTCTTCTTCCCATGTTTTTTTTTTTAAAGATGTTAAAAAAGAAGAGAATATGCATCCTTGTATTACAGAAATAATTACAGCTGCATCAGTGAAAATGTAATTTTACTAGCTCTGTGCTACCAGAATGTTAACACTACTCTAAAAAAGTGCAGATATCTACATCCGTGTCTGAGTTTAACTGCTTGGAAAACTTTGGAATAAATATGAGGGTTCTCCCACCCCTCCAATAGCATGATGTGAGAGCTGCCACAGTACTAGTTTTGTTTCAATACAAGACCTGCACTGTAAGCCTTTGGTGGCTGAAAGGTAAATTACATTCATGCAAAACAAAACTGATGAACTACTGAAAGCTGTAGCTGTTGAAATAAATTCCTGTGTGCTAAATTTATGGGAACTATGCAGTGTGTACACCACAGTACATTCACTTGCAGCTTCAACTTTCAAACGACTTTCATTACCACAATAAGCAGCAATATTGCAGAACAAGGTCCACCAGTGATGAGTATAAACCCATAATTTTGTTGTTGGAAATATATACTAATCAGCATATATTAAACCTTATGTGGATCAAAGAGCATTGCTTCTATATTTATTTTCATTTACTATTCATTACTGACATAGAACTAATAGCAAGGCCTGAAGGCTCAGTTTAAAAGGTACCTTACTGTATTAACACTGTTAACAGATTTCATCTTGCAGTTTAGGGCCTCCAGTGCCAAGATTTCCTCCAAGATTTCCTAGAGTCTGTTTGTCCCTTACTTGTTTCCTCCACAGCAGCATCTCCTGTTTGTATTCTACATGATTCTGACTTATTACAGTGACTAGCTACTGAGGAAGACTGAAAAAAGGAGATTAAAGAATGTGTAATGTTTGTCTTTCTCTGCTTTATAGAAAATTTTGGTTCTTAGATTGCAAACCAGGAAGATGGTTATTCTGTTTTCTGGAGGGTTTTGTTGAATTTTGGGTCACTGTCTCACATAAAATTTTTCAGTGTGATGCTAAAAGTACTTATATTTCTCACACCAAAAAATGGAAAATACAGCAATTATTAATTGGATCACATCCATTTAATACAGTTTTCTCACATGGTATTTCTTATTTCATATTCTAAAACCAGTGAGTTCTGAAGAGCTTGCACACGTGCTAATAGTTGAGATATAATTGTTAAAGTGCAGATACTTCAGACATGACATTCTGCACACTTGATTGGAAAAATATAGACTGCTGAACAGACAAGACCAGCTTAAATTTGAATCTAAGCCCTGTTACAGAGAATAAAGTTCTCCTTACCAATGGACACCCATTAAGTGAACACAATCATGCTTAGTAGCACTGTCAGCCCACAAAAACAAAAAGGATTTTTATTTTGATTATTTTTAAAGTTTAATGACAAATCCTTTCCCTTCTTCACATTAAAAAATAAAGGCTGTGCTGGAATCCCATTAAGGGACTGCTTTAGAGCCTGGTTCTCTGAGGCACTTACATTGTTTAAATTTTAATTTCTAGTCTGAAATTTTTATTTAAAACAGTACTTACAAACAAAAAAAAAGTTTCTCATAGTCTATGGCTCCTACTCTTGCAAAATCTTCTAAGCTTTTTACCTGTCCCAGTGTATTCTTTGCCAGCTCCCCAAGGCATGTTTTCCCTTTCTCTGGCCTCCCCTAGTCAGTGCTGCAGTGCTGTGGGAAAGCACTCTGCTTAATGCCTTCCCATGATATTTTGACAAGGAATAGAATATATGAAAAGACAGAAGACTACATTCACCTTTGGTGTAATGACATGGAAGGCAATTCAAATGGCAGTCAATGAAGCAACAGCACAGATAAATTCGTTTAATGCAACGTACTGGTTTAGGAAATTTCTGTCATGGCTATAATGTTGAGAGAAGGGACTATAACCACTACTTTATTCTGTGAGTCTCCACCTCTCTTGTGCTGTGAATTATGATTTTCTTTGTAATTAGAAAATATTTGTAGAGTAAATTTGTGTTCTGTGATTTATTCATTGCAATTTTCTGGCCTGTGCAAATCAATATTTAAGCTGTTTTGAGTAAAGAGATGGAGCAGATGTTACAATTCTCTTTCTTTACCAGATGCAAAAAAACCTCAAAATTAAGATGGGTTACATATGGACCACTGTCCAGAGGATCTCATACTAGATTTCAGCATCTCGTGGTTACTGTCCTGTCTTTCATTTTGCAATAGAAACACTGTAACCAGATGTCTGTAGCCAGACATGTCCCTTGCTCTCTCCTTGCTCACCTCTTGCTTATTCCTAGTGCCCAGTGGGTTGAGAAATACATCAAATAGTTTAAAAATCTTCCAAATGAAACGTGAACTTAAATATTGCTTCCCTCTGATCTTACACAGGATATCAAATTCTAATTC